>CM051001.1:0-22869 GCA_027704905.1 Muraenolepis orangiensis | reverse complement strand
CTTATTAGACACATAAACCTCACCAGGGTATTTACAACATAGGGACGTTTTTTTGGGCAGCCACCAAAGCCAAACCTATGGCTATGGATTGCTGTCACATCAGAAAAGGATCAAACGCATCAGAATCATGTTATAACAGTTTATTGTTTATAAGAAGTGGTTTTAAACACAATATATTTTCACATTATTAGGACATAAAAACATATCAAGTTCTAACAAGAAACGTTTCTTGTATAACAATATAGGTATTGAACTGAAATGTACTTAACTTAACTTACTTAACTGTGCGCCTGTAACTGTGTGTGTGTGTGTGTGTGTGTGGTGTGTGTGTGTGTGTGTGTACAGCTGTGACTGACAGGGGAGTGAGCTAGTGATGAGGGCTGTAGACGGGGCTCTCCACGCTTCCCCCTCTCACTCTTCCTGGATCACTTTTTAAAAGAAAGACATAACTTTCGCAGGGAGATCCCAATAGATTCCTAGTCCATCGCGTTAACCACTCCGCCACATCAACACATAGGCATAACTGCCCTGTTTAGTTTTCAATCACGCTGCTTGCATTTCATTGTATTGGGCTGACGGCGTGATTTATTTTAATTAAAGCCCAGGCATCAAAACCGCTGTTGCAACATGCACACATCTTGGAAATGCCGGGGATTGAACACAGGGCCTCATACATGCAAAGCATGCCCTCTACCACTGAGCTACATCCCCTTCAATATTTCTTGCTTCTCATCTCTATAACCACTACTTCAAACAGTAACACATTTGATATATGGTGACAGAGACTACATTTTGTGATCTTCTGTGGATCTGATGATATATCTAGTGAACTGATTACGTCTTGGAGATGACCATAAGTCAAAATTCTTACATTCAGAGATTAGGCTGTAGTCTTACCAATGATTGTCGGCAGGATTACGAACCTACGCGGAGGTACCCCAATGGATTTCTAGTCCATCGCCTTAACCATTCGGCCACGACAACACATGGACATCACTGTCCTGTTTATATTTCAATCAAACTGCTTGCATTTCAATGTATTGGGTAGAAGGCGTGATTGATTTTAAATAAAATACAGGCATCCAAACACCTGTATCAACATGCTCACATCTTGGAGATGCCGGCAGTGGTGAAGCGTCAGGGCCTTCAAGGTATTCAGAGAAGACCCTGGAACTCTCAGATGAAACCAAAAAATCGAATTAATTGTATTAATAAAATGTAATACAATTTAATAACATTTAATAAAATTTAAATAAAATGAATAAATGAGAATCGTATCTGTGTTATATTACAGTGTTACGTTGATTTGTTTGTCTTTCTCGGTCCATGCACGACGCATTTGAGTGGTTTTGTGTTGGAAAAACAATGCAACCAATCAGATATGTTTCTGGGTTGCTGGGAAGAATATCCTTCAACCAAAGTATTCCCGCTGACATTGACCCTTAGACTGAATGAGAGCGTACGTTTGGATTGACAATTTGATCAACCAATCATATCGTGATTTGTAGCCAATGGGCGTATTCTTTTAGATTTCCCCGCAGCTCAATATGGAGCTAGAAGGTGCAAGGTGGTGGCTGGCGCGAGAGTGGATCTAGCGTAGTGTTACGTTTTCTACGTTGTTTTTTTTACGTCAAATTGGCAACAGGTGAAGATGATGTCGTTGCGGATTTATTGTCTGAACCATTTTCAAGACGACCATTTAATGTTAAGATGGACATTATTAAAAAAGGCCGTACAACACCTGACAATCTGGAGCTGACTCAAGTAGTTAAAGCAGGCTATGTTCGCCATTTTCAGAGTAGCAACTGGGAACGATACCCGTGGCTAACGGGCTCTACTAGCCACAAGAGGCTCTACTGATGGGAGTGTTGCTATTTGGGACCGACAAGAGAGCAGGGAATTGGAACTTATTTTGGATCTGAAAAGCGATCATCTTTATGACCTGATGGTGGTCGAACCATCCAGAAGGACAGGAGAATGGATTTGGTCTTTAAGTGAACATCATTGGTGAGTGAGACTCATTTGTCTTTGCTGGTTTTGTCTCAGTGTTGCGTCTCGTTGAGCTGGTTGTTGCATTTTGTTTCCACACACTTGTTGACTGATTAGTTAATGGCTGTCTTGGGTTTGTTAAGCATTGTTGTGCATTTGAATTGAGAGTTTGGACTTGATCTTTCTTTGCATCGCTTAACGTGAAAAGACTTAACGTAACTAAGAGTTACAAAACCACGATCAATAATCACCTAATTTGCATATGTTTTGTCATTAGCACTTTCACCTTTTCACTTTCATTTTGACAGGTGAAAGTGCTAATGACAAGACATATGCCAGAGACATTTGGTGATTATTGATCGCTATTTTGGAACTTAAAGTTCCAAAGTTACGTTAAGCCTTTTCTCGTGAAGCGTGTTAGACTGTCCCTTTAACCGATAGCCTGTGTGTGGTGGTCTGTGGTGGTCTGTTACTTCACTACATGGACTTTGCTTTACAACTATGGTCCTCTTGGAAATTGGCTGCGACAATCTGATCTTCCTAAATGAGATAAGGCATAAAGTGACTCCTCCGTGACGTCCGTCTGACTAGAACAACTGAATTTTCGAATGGTGGTGGTGATGGTGGGGGTGGTGGTCTACAGCAGGGGTTACCAAAGTGGGGGTCGCAGGACCCCGAGGGGGGGGTCGCGGGACCCCGAGGGGGGGGGGGGGGGGGGGGTCGCGAGATGATTTCAGAATCCTCTTGATGTGACCATGAGGTTTTTATTGTTAATAATAACGTGTGCATAGATATTTTTATATATGTACGGGTGACGAATTTTGATTCCGACAGATTCACGACAGTATCATTTGCAGCTGAAAAAAAAGCCCCACACAATTTTCAATATCACGATTACCCCCCCCCCCCCCCCCTCGGACATCGTTGGACTTCACGATGTTCTCGATGGTGAAGATCTGTGCACACGTTATTTTTAATGTTCCAGTCCCTCCGGTGATAGTGGGGGGGGGGGGGTCTGTTATGTTGGGGGTCGCGGGCTGAAAAGTTGGGGAACCCCTGGTCTACAGAAGGTCCAGTTGTGATAGACACGCTTTGCCACTGGATGCCGGGGATTGAACCCAGGGCCTCATACATGCAAAGCATGCGCGCAACCACTGAGCTACATCCCCTTTAAACTTGCTTCTAATCTCTATAACCAAAACTTTGAAAAACTTTGAAAAAATTGGAGCTATAGTTAAAGGGACTTCATTTTGTGATCTTCTATGGATATGATGATGAATCCAGTGAACTGATCACATCTTGGAGTAGAGCATAAGTCAAATATCTTACGTTCAGAGGTTAGGCTGTAGTCTTACAAAGTTGTCGGCAGGATTCAAACTTTCGCTGGGAGACCCCAATGGATTTCTAGTCCATCGCCTTAACCACTACGGCCAGAGATGGGGCAAAAGGGACTGCTACGGTGGGGGAAGGAGAGAGAGAGAGAGAGCGAGAGAGAGAGAGAGAGAGAGAGAGAGAGAGAGTTCATGTGCTCTGCTTATGCTCGTTATACTTTTTGTGCTTTTGGGCACCGTTTTGACCATACTGTGCGTTGTGTTCATCCTTGTAGTAGTAGATAGCGTGTTGTTAATGCACTTTATGTCGCTACGCAGGCATCCTAGTAGTTGGGACGATTTTTCTATTGGCCTGCAATTGGGAATGCAATTGTTCTATTTGTGTTTTTATTTACCTCAGAAATATATTGCTGTTTTTACCATACAACTGTACTTGTAAGTCATTTTTTTAATAAAAGCTTCTGCTAAATGCGCTTAATGTAAATGTAGAGAGAGATTTCCTACATATTCCTATACCAATAAACACAATTGTTACAACACAATACACTTAGGTAGCGACTATACATAATTTATATAACTATTTTTCATTGATCTTGTAATTCTATGTTCCTGCACACAGTTCTCTTATTGTGTGTTCTGTGTACTGTTGTTTGCACATTCCTGCCAGCCACTGGCACTTATTGATTCCACTGCACACCCTGGGTGTGTATGTGGCAAATACAAATCTAGAATCTTGAAAACAATGGACTTTTCACTCACTTTTAACCTTTTACAAATCATATGTACAAGTTGACAGGTAAACATATGCTTCTCAGATTCCTTTTATTGTTTCTGGAAGACCATTTATCCAATTTGAACAAACTGAACATATTTCCTTAAATAACAACAATTGAACATTTATTTAAATACAACAATTGAAAAAATACACTTTACATTACTCAAACTGACAGTGACACAAAATCTTAAAGACAAATTTTACTGCAGGGTTTATTGCTTGTCTTTCCATTCTGTGATGGTTTGTCCAGATGCTGGACAGTACCACTTTCCCTTAGACTGGGTATGACCAGTATTACGTTACCATTGACATATAGACGGCTCGATGTCTGGTCAATGCAACATAATGAGGAGACGGTAGCCAAAGTAATCAGAAAAGAGTATTTTAATTAATAGTTACCATGGTTTGAACAAAGGAAAGATAAAGTAATGACAGACAAGAACACATAACTGCACAGACAGGATCAGCCACCAGACAAAGGGGAAGACAGAATACTTATACATGAGGGAATGACGAGACGAGACACACCTGGGTTGATTACAAATGGGTACACCTGGAAGGGAAAACGATAAGGACTACAAAACCATGACAGGGAACTACAGCTAGACATGACACATCACACTAGGAGCGAAAAGGCCTGACAGGCTTGGATCTCTACCCTGTTCCGCGCTAAGCTCCTCGCGAGCAAAAGAAAACCCAGCCGCGCTACTGGCAGACTCACATGAAGAAGTAGAGGGCAGTAAAGGTCTGAGACCGGCTGGATTAGATGGAAGACCAGCATCAAATTCAAGATGGGCAATTTCAGGAACAAGCTGAGACGATAACAAGATGGGTTGCCCCGGGAGCGCCCCCTCCACCTCAGGCTCCCGTGGTTCTGCACCCTGGGGATTATCCATAAGTGTGTCACGACACCCAGGCACCCCGTTATCAGTCGCTACGATGGTATCAAACCAGTCCACATCGTCCTTTTCCTCGGCCAGAGCCTTAATGACCATGGCCCGCGTGACTGCACAAGAGGAGAACACCCTCGGATATCTGCGAGGACGTCCACCACACCAGACTCCGCTGGCACACAAGTCACATCTGCCTTCACGAGGACCCTACCCCCTGCCAGATCGTTCCCGAGGATTAATGACACGCCCTCGACAGGAAAACAATTTGCCACCCCAATTACCACTGGCCCCGACACCAACTCAGATGTAATATGGATAGTGTGAAGCGGAACATCCATGACATGCATCCCAAAAGACCTGACAGTTATCCCAGCATCCACCTCTGAACCACTGTCAAAAGGCAGCACACCCCTCCAAATAAATGACTGGGACGCAGCCGTGTCCCTTAACATGGTCACAGGAACCTTCACCCCTTCGCTGGACAAGGATACAAACCCCTCACTGATGAACGGTAAGTAAGCTTTCATATCCTCAGCCCTTTGGGCATTCCTACTCAGAGATGTGTGTGTGGGTGTGGGTGTCATTACCAACGATATTTGTTTACTGGGACGGTTAAGGGCATAACAGTTCTCCTTTATGTGGCCTTTTTCCCCACAGTTGAAACACTCGCGCGTTTCTCCCCTCATTCCCCGCTCAGCAACCTCGCCCACACTGCCACCGCCAGAGGCCACCGGCCTGTCACCAACGCCCCACCTCGGTCTACTCTCCACACTGCGCACGGGATAATTAGGTCTGTCAAAAAGTACTTTGTGCGTCAACACGAACTCATCCGCAAGGCTCGCAGCCACCGAGCACTCAGTCACCTTATGTTCATTAATGTACATTGCCACATTATCGGGCAAACAATAGGACTTAAACTCCTCAAGAAGCACGAGTTCCCGCATCTTCACCAAAGTGTCCACTTTCTCCGACGCGCACCAACGATCAAACAACCGCTCTTTCTCGTAAGCGAATTCCACGTAGGTCTGCACATTGCTCTTTCTAAGAGCGCGAAACCTTTGCCTATACGCCTCCGGCACAAGCTCGTAAGCCCTAAGGATAGCAGCCTTCACCACGGCGTAATCCTGGGTGTTTGGGCAAAGTGACGCGTAAACGTGTTGTGCTTTCCCGGTGAGTGCGCTCTGGAGAAGTATCGTCCACTGGTCATTAGGCCATTTTAGAGTTGTGGCTACATTTTCGAACATAGAGAAATATTTGTCAACATTCCTCTCTGAAAATTGCGGGACCAGCCGTAGGTGCTTAGTAACATCGAACCTATCTTCATGATGCACTGCCCACACCTCTACCCCAAGCCTTCTAAGCTCAAGCTCATGCACGCGCCCACGCTCCGCCTCAGCGCGATCACGCTCCGCCTCAGCGCGATCACGCTCCGCCTCAGCGCGATCACGCTCCGCCTCAGCGCGATCACGCTCCGCCTCAGCGCGATCACGCTCCGCCTCAGCGCGATCACGCTCCACACGTTCCAGCTCATGCTCGCGCACACGTTCTGCCTGTTCCGCTTCCCGAGCGCATAACCGCTCTGCATGTCTCAACTGCTCGAATTTAAACATCTTCCTCAGCACTAACTGGTTAGCCGAAACCGGGTCACATGTGACTACCTCCTCCTCCTCCTCAGGTTCGCCCACAGAGCACTCAATAACTCCCTGGGCGGTCAAAGCCTCCACCAGCGCTAACCGCTGCTGCTGCTTTTTCATGCTCGGGGCAAGCCTAACACCGTAATGCTCTGCTATCCCCGACAATTCCTCCTTAGTGCACAAGCCCAAAAAACCGACCGTTGGCCCAGCCACAAACTCCCATACCTTCACAGGCATATTTACCCTAGTACCGTCGCACCGGGGAGGAAGAGACTAAAGCAACAACAAAACACAAGAAACAACCGCGCTTCTACCAGCGAATACGACCAATTAACCTATACACAAAAAAAAAAGAAACGGCTTCACCCTACACGTCTGTACAGTCTGTTCTTAATACCTCTGGCCACCGCTCCACTACTGCAGTGTTTAGGGTCGTCCCAACCCCAATCGCTAAACACTACACCTATACACTAAATAGAGAAGAGCACTGGTATGACCTTCTGAAGCATCCACACTTAAAATTATTCGCAAGAAATTAACAAATGTCATGTGTTCAAATAAAAACAACCTAAAGCCCATCCCTTAAACGTTTCCATCCCTCACTATAAGACCCCCTATATAACTAACGCTGACATACGCCAGCCTAGGAGGAGCCTGACAGGGTTTTCCTACTACCCCGACCAGCATAGACGGTATGTCTACCAGGCGAAGGAAGGAACCATAGAAAATGGTCCAGCTGCCCTTTCTGGATGGAAACGCTCCTTATTGGAGAATTATTTCACAAGAGGGTATAAAACATGGGCCACCCACACGACACTGTCAACCATAATCCAAAGTGTGGATTAAGCTCAGCGGCCACCACCAAATTCCTGCTCAAATCAGTTTGGCACGAGCCCCCATATTACGTTACCATTGACATATAGACGGCTCGATGTCTGGTCAATGCAACATAACGAGGAGACGGTAGCCAAAGTAATCAGAAAAGAGTATTTTAATTAATAGTTACCATGGTTTGAACAAAGGAAAGATAAAGTAATGACAGACAAGAACACATAACTGCACAGACAGGATCAGCCACCAGACAAAGGGGAAGACAGAATACTTATACATGAGGGAATGACGAGACACACCTGGGTTGATTACAAATGGGTACACCTGGAAGGGAAAACGATAAGGACTATAAAACCATGACAGGGAACTACAGCTAGACATGACACATCACACTAGGAGCGCCTGATCAAGGCACAAACACATAACAACCAGCGATTTTACTTTTGGATTGACCACATAATTGACATAGATAGTGATAATTAAGTTTGCACTGCCGCTTTTTTGGTGGCTCTCCTCTTTCCAAACGCTCCTGGTCCAGGGGGAAATTAACGGTGATGCGCTGCAGCTGCGGGGGAGCACTAACAAGGGGGCGTGGCTATCAGGACGAGGGCTGGGGAAACGATGACAGGAATGCGGTACGTGATAGGGGGCGTGGCTACCTGGACGAGGGCTGGGAACGATGACAGGAATGCGGGACGTGATAGGGGGCGTGGCTACTTGGACGAGGGCTGGGGAAACGGTGACAGGAATGCGGAACGTGAAAAGGGGGCGTGGCAATCCAGGCGAGGGCTGGGGAAACTGACATGATTGCGGAACGTGAAAAGGGGGCGTGGCTACCTGGACAAGGGCTGTGAACGCTGGGAGGCAGAACTGCCAATCCTGACAGACAAAAGGTACCCTGCCAGGTTATCAACTACGTCCCATCCAGGAAAACCTCTGGAATCACATCGGCTATCCTTAAAAATGAAGAACAACCATTGACAAATCAACAAAGATCAACTTTCCTTAGGAAATTGTTCTCGGGCTCTGTGTCGCTGAATTTAACAAATGTCATTCTATATTTTACATACAGAGTAAATTGACATGTGACCCAGTCACCCACACACTGATAGTGTTCATATCTACATCCATTCAAGTGCTGTTTGTAGAAAGCAGCACATGAGCCTGGGTCACAACCCAGTGATAAGTCATCAGTCACATCACCTGAGCTGATGTGTTGGGTCCACTAGAGGAACTGTCCTCAGTGGTTGATGTGTTGGGTCCTCTAGAGGAACTGTCCTCAGTGGTTGATGTGTTGGGTCCACTAGAGGAACTGTCCTCAGTGGTTGATGTGTTGGGTCCACTAGAGGAACTGTCCTCAGTGGTTGATGTGTTGGGTCCACTAGAGGAACTGTCCTCAGTGGTTGATGTGTTGGGTCCACTAGAGGAACTGTCCTCAGTGGTTGATGTGTTGGGTCCACTAGAGGAACTGTCCTCAGTGGTTGATGTGTTGGGTCCACTAGAGGAACTGTCCTCAGTGGTTGATGTGTTGGGTCCACTAGAGGAACTGTCCTCAGTGGTTGATGTGTTGGGTCCACTAGAGGAACTGTCCTCAGTGGTTGATGTGTTGGGTCCACTAGAGGAACTGTCCTCAGTGGTTGATGTGTTGGGTCCACTAGAGGAACTGTCCTCAGTGGTTGATGTGTTGGGTCCACTAGAGGAACTGTCCTCAGTGGTTGATGTGTTGGGTCCACTAGAGGAACTGTCCTCAGTGGTTGATGTGTTGGGTCCACTAGAGGAACTGTCCTCAGTGGTTGATGTGTTGGGTCCACTAGAGGAACTGTCCTCAGTGGTTGATGTGTTGGGTCCTCTAGAGGAACTGTCCTCAGTGGTTTCACTCCTGTCTGGACTGACAGGACTGTGAGAGACATCATCCAAACTGGTTTCCTGGGAATTTGTGAGATTTATGAGAAAATAAATTGCCATGTTGCCTCTGTACAAAATGCATTGGTCTCTAAGCATGCAACACAAAAAGACAAATTGAGACTATTAACACAAAAACATCTCATTCATAGCATATGCAAATCAATAACTTTTCCTGTAGAATTTCACCGACAGATGATGGTGCAATGGTCAGTTTACCTGAGATGATGTGTTTGATGAGTCACCATGAACAAAAGGACTGTGATGGGGTGAAATGTGTAAGCTCAGGGCTTCAGGTGGGCTCTCGCTGAGAATGTCAGCTGCATCACTTATGGTGACATCAAGACATTCCTCCTCCTGAACTCCGGCCTGCAGGTCTGGCAGAATGATGCCAAGTTCACGGTGCTGTTGGGGACCCAGCAGGTCTCCTCTGTCAGACTGAGCCAGCAGGTACTCCACAGCAATACGCTCACCTGCCATAAAGATTCATAATGAAAAAAATAGCCATATTTGAATTCAGAAGAATAGACAAGTTTGCACTGGAATGGGTGAGAAAAGAGTGTGTTAGACTAAAAGTGTAGTCACAAGGAGAATGGTGTCTCCTGGAGTATCTTACCAGTGGGTCTTCCAGGGGGAATGAATTCTGGCAAGAGTGCACTACCAAGGACTCTGTTGCTGAGGGCATTGATGTTGGACATCAGGCGGACATCATATATTTTAGCGTGTGATGCACCCCTCACAGCCACAGCTTCATGGGCTCGGTTCATGTTCCACCTGGATCCACCCTCCAGCATGTACATCTGGGTGTGCATCGCAGTACATCTCCATCCTTCAATAAACAAAATGATTACATTATTATTATTGCATTTATTAAGTGATGATCCACATTTCCCGATGTGTGCAATTTGAGACTTGAGAGTAGAAAATAATGTTCTTATGACTATAGTTCAATAGCAGACATGTAGTGGATATTAATCATGCCAAAGATCTATCATTTCTACTTACCCGGGATAAAGGTGCACTGGTGGCGATGGACGCTTTCCACAGAAGACGACCCTCTGCCGCATCTCAAGACGTCCAGGACCTTGTCTCCCTTTTGTGACCCTGAGCCCAGTTAGCTGTACAGCTCAACACCGGGTGGATCTTAGATGCATGGCAAGTGCTTCTGTTCTGACCTTTTTGACACACGTGTCACAACATTCCTCAACATGAAAGTCTGACAAATGGTCATGGAACTGGTTAACATTAATCTCAATGCTGCAAAGACCGCAAATGATCTGCAATGGAGTTGATGCTCCTGAGATGCTCTGAGCTGGCGGCCTCTCTGCACTTGAGCTGCAGTGTGGGGCGGGGCCTGTCGGCGGCCTCTCTTCACTTGAGCTGCAGTGTGGGGCGGGTCCAGTCGGCAGCCTCTCTTCACTTGAGCTGCAGTGTGGGGCGGGTCCAGTCGGCGGCCTCTCTGCACTTGAGCTGCAGTGTGGGGCGGGTCCAGTCGGCAGCCTCTCTTCACTTGAGCTGCAGTGTGGGGCGGGGCCTGTTGGCGGCCTCGTCCTCTCTGCACCTGAGCTGCACTCTGCACCTGTTTGCTTAATTGACTGAAAAATAAGTTTGTAAATACGTTTTTAACCTCATTTGGTAACAATTATGAAACACTTCAACCACAATTAATAGGATAAACAATGCATTTCTGTTTTAATGTAATAACTTGAATAATACACAACGTTTATGGTAAATCTAATCATCCCTTACCTTGTGATATCCACAATTGCAGTGGATTTTTTTCCCCAAAGATGTCATATTGACGCATTGGCAAATTATCCGAGGAGTCAATGGACAGGCATCAATGCGCTTCATGACAGCCTTCCATCTACTAGAGCCCGGCTTGGTACCTGTGGTGAACCGGTACTTGCCCTCGGCATACAGGCACAGGATACCTGCCCAATATGCGTCGGGTTTACCAGTCTTCGTAATTTCTGAAAATATCAGGGTAAATGCTGCGTTACACAACGGCAATCGAGCATCGTGAAGCGGGGGGGAGGGGAATCGTCGCAGTGGTTCAATATAATCTGTCGTCCTTAGGGGCCCCCTTCCAGCTCGGGGCCCCCGTCCAGCTCGGGGCTCCAGGCAATTGCCTATTTTGCCTACACTGTTGCGAGACGCCCCTGCAGACTAGACTATAAGGGGACAACTATGGAAAAAAGTACATCGACAATTTCAATACCAAGCCCTACTTTGAAATAAAAACGATTTCGAAAATTCATAAATATCCATATAGATAGATCGATAGATCGATAAATATCCCGAGGGAAAGGCTTCCAATAGCTTGTGACACAAAAACAATTCTACTATTAAAATATGTCACAACCAAAGGTCTGATGACAAATTATACCTGGACCGGGCTGTTGTGAAGCCAGCCCGTCCAGTGAGTGCTTCTAAGCACATGTCCCGGCAGGAAATAGACAAGGCGTTTTCCAAAAGTAAAATGATATTTATTACAATCGTTCCACACACAGTGGCAATTAGCATCAAAGGCCAATACAATCTATATATATATATATACCCACACACAGTGGACAATAGATAGGCCAACACAATATATATATTGCCCACACAAAGTGGTAAATGGCATAAAGGCACAGTGCAGTATCGCATCCACACACAGTGGCAAACAACCGGCAACCTCCACACTCCACTCTGGTCAGTGGCAATGACACAATTAGGCGCCTGGATGTGTGTCACATGCCAGGCTTTATCCACCCGTCCCTCGAGGCTGATTGCTGACAGCTGCCGCTCATCAGGCAATCAGCGCTCTCTAGAGGAGAGACGGGCGGCACCTGGGAAGGAGAAACAAAAAGGGGGCCAATACAACAGTGACACACATCAAATACAAATAACAAATATTACCTATACTAACCTGATGTTTACAAATAAGATAACAATGATAATGACCCACCCACGTACGTCACACCTCCCCCCATAGAAGCGAACCTATTGGGTGAGCAAAACATTATTACCTATTAACCAACATCAGATTAGTACCCCCAGACCTACCCTCTGGACAAGGCATCGGCCACAACACGCCCTTTTTGTGGCTTATTACAATATTGTAGCCCTGCACCAGTAGGGCCCAACGTATCAATCGCTGATTGCTATTGTACATCTGGGCTAAAAACACCAACGGATTGTGGTCCGTGTAAACCAACACCCGGAATGGAGCTGGACCCCACGTACACCTCGAAATGTTGGAGGGCGAGGAGTATCGCCAGCGTCTCCTTCTCGATGGTGGAATAGTTAAGCTGATGATGCTTGAACTTCACCGAGAAGTAGCGGGTGATGCACGTCGCCCTCTCCCTCCTGTAACAGCACAGCTCCAGCCCCAGCAGCACTCGCGTCTACCTCCAGCTGAAAAGGACGAGCAAAGTCAGGGGCTGCTAGAACAGGGGCACTGCACAAAAGGGATTTTGCAGTCTCAAAGGCGCACTGACATTCCGTGGTCCACACAAACGGCACAATAGGACTACATAATGAGGTGAGAGGAGCTACCACCACCGAAAAGTTCAGACAAAAACAACGGTAGTATCCAGCTATTCCCAGGAAGCGACGAAGCTTGCGCCTAGTGGAAGGGGCTGGATACGCAAGAACCGCTGTGACCTTCGCGTCAACCGGGCGGACCTGTCCATGTCCCACCTGTTTGCCCAAGTAGGTCACAGTGGGTTTACCGAATTCACA
This sequence comes from Muraenolepis orangiensis, assembly GCA_027704905.1. Taxonomy (NCBI): domain Eukaryota; kingdom Metazoa; phylum Chordata; class Actinopteri; order Gadiformes; family Muraenolepididae; genus Muraenolepis; species Muraenolepis orangiensis. The sequence continues at coordinate 9,785 of CM051001.1, read as the reverse complement.
TTTAGCGAGGTTCAGAGTCAACGACGCCTCCGCTAAACGTGCAAATACCACCCGTAAGCTAGCAATGTGCTCCGCCCATGTGTCGGAGTACACCACTACATCATCTAAGTACACATTGCACTTAGGCACATCCCCCAACACCAGATGCATCAGTCGTTGGAACGTGGCCGGTGCATTTCTCATCCCGAAGGCCATGACGGTGTACTGCAGAAAGTGGTCCGGTGTAACGAACGCCGAAATATCCGAGGCTCGCTCTGTCAGGGGAACCTGCCAGTACCCCTTCAAGAGGTCGAGCTTCATGATAAATACAGCGGGACCAATACTATCGATGCAGTCATCCATCCTGGGCAACGGGAACGAGTCAGGCACCGTTACAGCATTCACCTTCCTGTAATCAGTACAGAAACGGGGAGACCCATCAGCCTTGGGAGCTAAAAGGCAAGGAGAGCTCCATGGACTACAGCTAGGTTTAGCTAGCCCATTTTCCAGCAGGTACAGAGCCTCTTTCCTCATGACCTCCCTCTTCGCCATCGGACACCGATATGCGTGTTGTTTAATGGGGGTCGCACTCACAACATCAACATCGTGCTCCAGGACGGTTGTTCTGGAAGGCACATCAGACGACAACATTGGATATGACAACAACAGTTGTCTCACATCCCTACCCTGAGATTCGGGCAGGTACAATAAACGAGCAGTGACGTCACCCATGAATTCAGAGTTAGACAGCCGACCCGTCTGCTGACCCTCGGACAGCACGGTCAAATCATCATCCGGCAGGGAGCTCACACAGGTCAACAAAACAGATGGAACAGCTCCGGGACTGCCAGGCTGCCCCTCCTGCTTCCTCTCACCATCTCGGGTGAGATATTTTTTTAACATATTGATATGACACAAACGTGTCTTTCTTTTTTTTTTTTTTATGATTTATTTATGGAATTTTCAGGTTTTACATCACAAACTAAAATATACATCACAGTGTAACACATGAAGCTTCACAGTTACAACTAAAACAGAAATAAAAAAACAACATACTGACAAACAAACTTAAAATGAAATAAACAAATAAAAATAAAACAATATGTATATATAACAAAACAATAATAATAACAATAATAAAATAAAAAGTACACAGGTCAGATAGGTAGGTACAACAGGTCAAGGTCATTACTACACCAAGAGGGTAAGGAGAGGTTTTTCAATCGGAAGGTGGCGGGATAATTTGAATGCCATCTATATATTCTGAAAAGGGCTGCCAAATCTTATCAAACTTGGGTAGGGAGCCTCGTAGGGTATGCTTGATTTTCTCCAGTTGCATAAAATGAAGCACATCCCCAATCCAACGAGAGTGAGTGGGAACGTAGGGACCTTTCCAAGTCATAAGAATTAACCGCCTCGCCAGCAGAGTTAAAAAAGCCACAAAAGCCAAAAGATATTTGGGTAGAGGTGACTCTGCCGGCAAGACTCCAAACAGAGCAGCAATAGGGGAGGGTGTAATGGGGATAGAGGTGACTTTGGAAAGAGTGTCAAAAACAGACGCAGGGGCCTGCCGACATCTCTCACATGTAGGATCAATGTCGGGAAAAATCTTTGCCAGCTTACATCTAGACCAGTGTATCCTGTGAACCACCTTACACTGCAGCACCCCATGTCTGGCACATATGGAGGAGTGGTGAACTCTGTAGAGAATAGCTTCCCAGGTCTTACAATCTATATCTTCCCCCAAGTCTTGTGACCAAATTGTACGTAGAGTGCAAGAATCGGGGGATTGTAGCATAGCTATTTCATTACATAAACGTGTAATGGCGCCTTTCCCAATTGGATCCTGTTTCAGAAGCAAGTATATGGGAGAAATCGGGGGAATCACAGGAAAGCCTGAAAAATGTTTGCGGACAAAGTCACGGACTTGCAGATATCTGAAAAAATTGGTTCTTGGAAGATCAAATATATCTACAAGTTCATTAAAAGAGGCAAATATACCATCCACATATAGACTACTGATGGTGGAAATGCCCTGACTGTGCCACAGAGCATAGGCCTTATCCAGTAGAGAGGGGGGAAAAAGTGGATTGGCGTGGAGAGGGTTGACAGAGAAGGTGTGTTGAGCTTGTAATGCCGTGTAAATTGGTGCCAGATTTTTAGACTATGCTGTACAATTATATTCTTTGTAAATTTGGGTGGTAGTGACAGGGAGGGCGAGCACAAGAGAGCCGACAATGAGGCAGGAGCAACAAGAAGCAGATTCAATACAAAGCCACGCTGGAATAGGGTCAATAGAGTCAACATTCTGCCAATGTAGGATAGAGCGCAGATTGGCGGCCCAAAAATACTGTTGGAAATTGGGTAGGGCCATCCCCCCTGACAGGTTGGGTCTATGCAATACTTGTTTACGAATTCTTGGATTCCTACGTTCCCAAATAAATTGTAAAATCCTGCCATCTAATTTACGGAAGAATGATTTCGCAATAAAGATGGGGATGCACTGAAGAAGGTATAACCATCTGGGAAGCACATTCATTTTTATACAATTTATCCGCCCAGCCAGAGACAGGGGGAGAAGTGACCATCGTTGAAAATCATGGGTCAGACGGTCCAGGAGAGGGGAAAAGTTATCTTTAAATAAATTGTCAAATCTGTTAGTTACACAAATCCCCAGGTACGTGAGCTTATGACGAGAAACTTTAAAAGGCAATTTACTCAAGGCATATGTCTTGGCCGCAGAGTTAACTGGCATGAGTTCACTTTTGCTTAAATTTAGTTTGTATCCCGAAATTTGACCAAAGTGTCCAAGAATGGTAAGCACCAGGGGGATGGATTTATCAGGGTCAGAAACATACAGCAATAAATCGTCAGCATAAAGGGAAACCTTTTGCTCCACTCCACCTCTCATGATGCCTGGGAATGCACTAGTCCTAAGTGCTATCGCTAACGGTTCAACCGCTATTGCGAACAATAAGGGGGATAAGGGGCAGCCCTGTCTTGTACCCCTAGCAAGGGGGAAGTAATCGGAATAATTATTATTAGTGCGTACACATGCCTCTGGCAGGGTGTACAATAACCTAGTCCAAGTTAAGAATTTCTCACCAAACCCAAACCTTCTCAATGTTTCAAAAAGGTAACCCCACTCCACTCTGTCAAACGCCTTTTCCGCGTCCAGTGATAATATAAACTCTGGTACTTTAGATGAGGAGGGATGGTATAATACATTGAATAAACGTCTGATGTTATAATAAGAGGATCTATTCCTAATGAACCCTGTTTGATCTATGGATATAATTTAGGGCAGTGTGGCCTCAAGTCGCCGAGCCAGCACCTTTGCCAGTAACTTGACATAATTTCCAAGTAAAGAAATAGGACGATAACTGCCACACTGAAGGGGATCCTTATCTTTTTTAAGTATCAGAGAGATAGAAGCTTGGCGCAACGTGATAGGTAGTAAGCCAGATTCAAACGATTCATTATACATGTTGAGCAGGAGTGGGGTTCGTTTCTCGGAAAAGGCCTTATAAAACTCGACTGGAAAACCATCAGGGCCAGGACACTTTCTACTCTGCATGGACCTCAGGGCAAGAGTAATTTCCTCAGCAGTGAAAGGCTCTTCCAGTTCCGATACTTGCTCCGGATCAATGATTGGAATGTCCAATGACCGAAAGAAAGCACTGTATAATGAGGGATCAGGACGTTCAGACGTGTAAAGAGAACTATAAAAATCCTTGAATTAATTATTTATCGATGTGTAGTCAAATGTTGTATCAGTTGGGGTGTTAATTTGAGGGATTAGGTGGGATGCGGACATTTGACGAAGCTGATGAGCGAGCAATTTACCGGGTTTGTCCCCAAATTCATAAAAATTGTCGAGATTTTTGAAGCATTTCCGCTGCTTGTTTGGAAGCTAAAATGTCAAATTTGGCCTTAGCAGTGAGAAGTTTTGTATAAAGGTCTGGGCTTGGCAAGGACGAATACTGTGCTTCAAGTTCAGAAATTAGCCTGGAACATTTAGATTTATCCTCTGCAGCTTTTTTCCTCTGATAAGAAGTGCACGAGATGATCTGCCCCCTCAGATAGGCCTTACACGCCTCCCAGATCACAGAGGCTGATACATCTGGCGTGACATTGAAAGAGATGAAAACATCTATGTTCGTATTCACAAAGTCAACAAATGCTGGATCTGAGAGCCATAAGTTGTTAAAACGCCAGGGAGAGCGCTGCATAAAGCCACCTGAAAGAGAGAGGTCAGTCGAAACAGCTGCGTGATCAGAGATGACAATAGGGCCATATGAGCATTGTTGAACATCGGGGAGGAGCCTATGGTCTAACAGAAAGAAATCAATGCGTGAGAATGAATGATGGACAGGGGAAAAGAAAGAATACTGTTTAACATCAGGATTCAACAATCGCCATGGGTCTGAGACAGCATATTGGGCCATGAATGCTTGGATGACCTTGGCAGATTTGGAGAGAGTGGAGGGATTGATAGAAGAACGGTCTAGAACTGGATTAAGACAACAATTAAAGTTGCCTCCTAAAATTAACTGGTGCGTTCCAAGATCCGGTATAGAAAACAGAAGCTTTTTGTAAAAATTCTCATCATCCCAATTAGGGCCATAGATATTTACCAACAGATGGCCACTCGTCCTTAGCGAGAGCCTCGCCGCAGATAGAGTCACTCAACGCCAAACCTTGGTCTCGCTTCCTCTCCTGTGCCCTGGTGACAGCACAAATAGCAAAAACATCGGGGTGACTTTTAATCAATTCACCACATAACAATACTCAGATAATGGAGCGTCTACCACCTCCAACACAGGGATTACTTTTCCCCCAGCGATATCATTTCCCATTATGAAGTCAACCCCCTCCACAGGGAAACATGGGCGAACCGCGACAGGAAAACAACCTGTGATTAGTTCTGACTTTACATGAATCTTATGCAATGGTGCGGGCATAAATCCCATTTCAATACCTCTCACAATGGCACTCGACTGACTCGTCTAACGGTAAAATACCAGCTAGAATGAATGACTGAGAACCTCCTGTATCACGGAGTATTCTTACTCTACGTTGATCACTAATTTTCCCCGACATGGACACATCAAACAAAAAGGGTTCAAAACAGCTATCCGACTTCCCCAGAGAACTATTTTGGTCAGGACACGATACCGTTCCAATCAACCCCACCCCTATTGGTTTCTGGGCCGAACCTCTTGTCTCCTGACGATTCCTCAATGTGTAACAGTCCTTCACCATGTGGCCTGTTTTCTTACAAAAACTGCACACAATAACAATCCTTTTAGACGGCGGTGAGCGTGGCTGGAACGTTCGCTCGTCATTTCCCCGAAATGTTGACTCACAAGGAGAGAACGAGCCGCCTCTAACATATACATCATTATTTGTCTGAGAAGGAGACTTTCTGAGAGTGCGAAAACGCTGTTTATACGCTTCCGGAACTAGCTCGTACACACGCAAGACAGCACTTTTCACACTGTCATAAATCAAGCTGTCATCCATGGTTAACGAAGCACATGCCTCCTGCGCCTTACCAGTGAGCCTGCATTGCAATAAAATTGCCCACATGTCCACTGGCCAATGCAGGGCATGTGCTATGCGTTCAAAGGCAGCAAAATAAGCCTCCACTTCAGACTCGCGAAAGATTGGAACTAATGAGACATGCTAGCTAATATTGAAGGGTGCCTGGGAGTGGGAGAGTACTCCAGCTGGAGAGGAAGTAGCATCACGCATAGCGTTACTACTCTCCAACTCCAGCTTCCTCATCGACAGTTGGAATTGTCTATTCTTATCCTCCCTGTCTCTCTCCTCCTTTCTCTCTCTCTCTCTCTCTCTCTTCCCTGTCCTCCCTGCGTATAGCCGCCCTCTCCTCTTACTGGAGATGGGCTAAACGCAGCCGTGTCCTCTCTTTTGCACCAGAAGAGGCAGCAGAACCATGCTCGGAACCCACAGAGCCATCACTCTCAGGTTCTGACACACCAACCTCCTCAATCTCAATCTTGGCAGTGCCAGCTCTTTTTGAAATAGCCCCACCCTTTGGGCTAAGACCACCTGCGGGAGACCCACCAGAACCATCGCCGAGCGTGATGTCCTCCATCTCAACCTCCTGGGTCATGGGCAAACTGAATACTTCCTGGTCCTATAACCCAGACAGCACAGCTGCCTTCAATTCAGCTTTGCATACCGAACTCTGGACAGAAATACCATAATGTTTGGCAATTATGCATAATTCTGCCTTTTTGCAGCCATCTACCTGTTCTGCAGTAGGGTCTGCCAAAAAGACGTCCAAATCAAACGCTGCCATAGCCATCTCCTCTACCACAAAAAAATGACTACGCAACAGAGTCCTCACACGTTACCACAAAAAACGGAAAAACAGAGGGTACTTGCCTACAAAATAATCTGTGCACGACCACAACACATTCAAATAGCCACGTTCCTTTTTATACAAACTAACCAATCTGATTTAAATGACCACATCTACTACTAACAAAAAACAACAAATGTCGGTTCTTAACCAACTAACTAGGAGCACCTGGTTTTCACTCTTACTATCCCAACTAACTTCTCCCCTAGCGGGATGAGGGCCCTACACATATCTTCAGTCGCTTACCGATATCATTGCGCACTCCACCGGGGTACACGACGCGACGCCCCCCTCCCCCTAACCAACCAGGCGAATCCACCCATTACTTATGTGGCATAAAATCTAAATTGGTTAGGTTCACAACACAGGAACGAATTACAACCTAAACAATCCGCAGTACGGAAAAACACAACAATACAATTTACTAATGAAAAACGCAAACCTACCTGAAACGCTCCAATCGACAAGCCCACATGTCAGATACAACACATGGAAATCTACAATTGGGCAAAGGAACGAGCCCCCCATGTCACAACCAAAGGTCTGATGACCAAACAAATTATACCTGGACCGGGCTGTTGTGAAGCCAGCCCGTCCAGTGAGTGCTTCTAAGCACAGGTCCCGGCAGGAAATAGACAAGGCGTTTTCCAAAAGTAAAATGATATTTATTACAATCGTTCCACACACAGTGGCAATTAGCATCAAAGGCCAATACAATCTATATATATATATATACCCACACACAGTGGACAATAGATAGGCCAACACAATATATATATTGCCCACACAAAGTGGTAAATGGCATAAAGGCACAGTGCAGTATCGCATCCACACACAGTGGCAAACAAAGGGCAACCTCCACACTCCACTCTGGTCAGTGGCAATGACACAATGAGGCGCCCGGATGGGTGTCACATGGCAGGCTTTATCCACCCGTCCCTCGAGGCTGATTGCTGACAGCTGCCGCTCATCAGGCAATCAGCGCTCTCTAGAGGAGAGACGGGCGGCACCTGGGAAGGAGAAACAAAAAGGGGCCAACACAACGGTGACACACATCAAATACAAATAACAAATAACATATACCTATACTAACCTGATGTTTACAAACATGATAACAATGATAATGACCCACCCACGTACTCACAAATATAAAAACAAAGCGACGTAGACAATTGTAGAATTATACTGTACAATTACATTAAAACAATATAAGAATTTGCTTGTAAATCAATGTAATAACTTGCTTGTTACGCCGTCGATCGATAAGTCAATTAGTATCTGCCGTCTTCGTCGTCTTCTGATCGGAGATGATCGTTCTGGAAAGCTCGGGGGGGAAAGTTCGGGGGGTGGGGGGAAAGACCATGTGACCAGGACAGTAACGCCCACATCTCTGTTCAGAACGGTTAGGACTCTTTGAGACTCGGTAGGACTTTGTTTGCATTTGTTTGGCAGTAACGGCCACGACAACACAGTCTTGTTTATATTTCAATCAAACTGCTTGCATTTCATTGTATTGGGTAGATGGCGTGATTTCTCTTGAATAAAAAGAACTGTATAAACATGGCCACATCTTGGAGATGGCGGGGATTGAACCAAGGGCCTCATACATGGAACGCATGCGCTCTACCACTGAGCTACATCCCCTTCAATCTTAATAGCTTCTCATCTCTATAACCACTACTTCAAACAGTAACACATTTGATATATGGTGACAGAGACTACATTTTGTGATCTTCTGTGGATATGATGATGAATCTAGTGAACTGATCACATCTTGGAGTAGAGCATAAGTCAAAAATCTTATGTTAAGAGGTGAGAATGTAGTATTACCAACCTTTGTCGGAAGGATTCGAACCTGCAACAATGGACTTTTCACTCACTTTTAACCTTTTGCAAATCATATGTACTTGTTTTCATATAAATAACAAGTTGACAGGTCTCTAGAACACACTGAACATATTTACTTTAAATAACAGTCCCACTCAAAGATGCTACTGGACATCTTTGAGCAGAACGTGCCATAGAGAGGATGGTGTTCTGTTGTGAGACCAGCGGTGAATCGCCTCATGAAGTGGAAAATATCCAGTCTCACTTTGGTCTTCCACGGTCGAAACCAGACAAGAACTGGGGGTGCACCTGTGCAAATGAACAACAAGGCCTGAATGTATGCATATTGTTATATTTCAATTTTCACTACGATTGACAGCAGGTATGGTATGATATGACATTCATGACATAAAACAGGTAACAACTGGGGGCAACCTATCATATACGATCAAATACCTAATTCCTTGAGTTGAAACTTTTCATATACATTAAAAGTACATTAAGTTAAATGTGCTTGTAACATATAATACATTACTACACTAACATTCTGAGGTCACATACCTGTCTCGCTGCAGCAATCTCGGTCCACATAGATGACCTCTGGCTCTGGCTCCCCAGCGTCCTGGTAGCTTAACGATGCCTTGGCACAAGTCATCCAGGCCCGCTCCCTCACCAGGGGTTAGCACACAGTTGAGAACCTGACCACATTCGTTGCTGACGTTTGTCATCCACGCAGCTGAGTCTGCAATGGTACCAGCAAGTTTCTTTGTGATCTATAGAGAAAAACTAAACAATTATATATATAAAAGTATAGTGTAGGGGATGCAAGGAACGTAATTCACCAGGCAAAGGGTGTGTTAGGGGTAATGGGGCACGGTCCCTTTAAGCAGGTGTTTGGGGTTGGGCTTAAAGATGACAGCCAGGTTGGTGTGTAAGGGATTGATGTTTGGAGTTGTAGCTGAGGAGTGCAGCTCAACATGACAGGAGGATATGCAAATAAATGACACACGGATTTGTGTTGTCAACCAAAGAAACTGTGTCATTGTATTCCACGAGTTCCTACATTGGTGACCCGACGTAAGGTGGACGCTTCCGCTACGTATTTATTTTATTTTTTTATTTTGCTGGGAACATGACTACAAATGCAGTTTCGTTGAAACTACCCGAGTTCTGGGAATCATCAGCCTCGGCATGGTTTGCTCAAACAGAGGCGCAGTTCGCGCTGCGGGACATTACCACGGATACCACCAAATACTACTATGTGGTGTCAGCCCTGGGAAATTCAACAGCCAGCAGAGTGGTGAGCCTCCTCAAAGGCCCTCCGTACCAGGACAAGTACGATACGCTCAAGGCTCACCTGCTGAAGACATTTGAACTTTCCGATACCGAGCAGGCCAGCCGGCTGTTCTCTCTACAAGGGCTCGGGGACAGCAAACCTTCTGAGCTGATGGATAGAATGCTGGATTTATTGGGGGAGCACAAACCCGATTTCCTGTTCGTCCAACTCTTCCTGCGACAGCTACCTGTTACGGTACGCGCTGCTCTGGCCAACACCACTATAAAAGACGATTGCCGTGCGTTGGCCGAG
>CM051000.1:38602372-38605500 GCA_027704905.1 Muraenolepis orangiensis | reverse complement strand
TATCACCTGTCTGACCGCCCTATCACCTGTCTGACCAAGCTATCACCTGTCTGACTGCCCTATCACCTGTCTGACCAAGCTATCACCTGTCTGACCGCCATATCACCGTACCTGTCTGACCGCCCTATCACCTGTCTGACCACCCTATCACCTGTCTGACCAAGCTATCACCTGTCTGACTGCCCTATCACCTGTCTGACCAAGCTATCACCTGTCTGACCAAGCTATCACCTCACCTGTCTGACCACCCGCTGCACCACAATAATTCAGGAGCCCTCATCAAGGCTCCATTCATCCAGAGGAAGGGGGGGGGAGGGAGGGAGGGTGGGAGGGGGAGGGTGGAGGAAGGGAGGGTGGGAGGGTGGGAGGGGGAGGGAGGAGGGAGGAGGAGGAGGGTGGGAGGAGGGGGTGGGAGGGTGGAGGAAGGAGGGTGGAGGGTGGGAGGGAGGGGGTGGAGGTGGAGGGAGGGAGGAAGGGGGAGATACCTAAAGGCCAACTTGAAAGTTGACATTACAGTTTAGTGCATGCTTGTATGTGCACTCATTCTCAGCATGTCAACTCTTATTATATTACATATTCAAGGTGTGATAAAGCAACAAACAACGTGATCGGTATGAGGAGAAGAGTGTGAATACCGGGTGAATGCAGATGGCCATCCCCCACCATATGGAGTTCCACATTAAACCGCAGACAGTCATGGAAAGCAGGAACGTAGTATTTTAGAATATTCTGTCTACCTTCCGATTCCCTTGCTGTACCATTACATTACATTCCAGTCATTTAGCAGATGCTTTGTCCAAAGCGACAATAGTGCATTTCAGCAAAGCAAGGTGAGAGAACTACTCGTCACCAGAAGTCAAAAGTACATTTCATTCCTAAAAAGTCTCCAAGAACTGAACCAGCGCTCAGGTAAGAGAAGAGGCTCACAATAGGTTCAGGTAAAAGTACACTAAAGTAAAAGTAAAATAAGTTGGCAAACAATAGAACAATTTCTAACAAACAATCAACTGAGACAATCTACTTGTAGAAAGACGCTGGTACGCTAGTAAAAAAAGTGATAAGAGGATGCGCTCGGAGGAAGGGTCCTGGTAGTGTCTCCTGAAGAGGTTCTCAGGGGTTTTCGGCCTGCGGCGGAAGATGTACCAGACAAAGGTCTGAGGTGCATACGATAATCTAGCTCCATCACTTAGGTAGGTAGAAGACGGTCGGAAGACGTGGAGAGAGAGAGAGAGAGAGAGATGGTGTCTCCTGCTTCAGACGACCCTTCTAGTCCAGTTATTGGGATGAAGGGGCTTCATCGGCCCAGGTGGACGGTTTCACCGTATTCAGTACAACAGGCACGGAGACGGGGCTTCTCCCGGGCACTTACTTTGTAACGCTAAGAACCATAATCAGGTTTGAGGCGGCGGCAATCTGGGGGGCCGGCGACCCGGAAAATGCTGAGCACCTGTTTCCCATGATGCAGTGCGCCCGTGTTTATATATAACAGGGTCTTTCAAATAGGATGCGGTTGTGCACGCCTGATGGCTTTGAGAGTGTGGAGCTGGGTGCCCTTGAGCTCAAAGTTCACTGGGAGAGCCATAACGCAACTGTGACCAAAGCAGTGCTGACGGCTGGAGGGCAGACCTCCATTTGCTCCCAAATAGTCTTGTTGCGTGGTGTGTTGTTGCCTCACAAGCCTTCACCACCTCCATCTTTCCTATCTCACTCTCTCCAAACTCTCCTTAGCTTAGCACGGCGTGCCGCTGATGAGGCTTGGCTATAAACCGCTACTTCTGGTGAGCTATTTGTCACACTGAGGCCATGTTTACGCAACCCTGTACATCGCAGTTTTAAAATCAATATATGAGAGTGCACGCTCGCTCAGACACGATGGGAATAGTTGTCTAAATTATTCACAACGTCAAATGTGAAGCATATTTACACAATGGTGTTCCTCCGTTAACCACCTCAGCATAGAATGCATTATGAAATGTATCATATTGCTACGCGAGCATTGTCCTTTCCAAATACAAAAAAGTGGAATGAACCGGGTTGAAATGTGCGTGCTCAGGGACGGCTAACAGAAGAGCTCAAAAAAAACAAATGTTGTTGAGTCATGAGTCGCTAGCACGTGTCAGGTTGACTGCTCGCCAAAACAGGACAATGTGATTGGATTGTGCAGCCAGCTCACCTCTTACCAATTTCCCAGAGTTAATGGGAATGTATCGCTTCCTTCCTGCCTGGCCGTCTCTGGCTGGTCCCTGGCGGAGGTTCCGGCTGCCCGTGACAAAAAGACTTGAGCGTTAACCTGTCACATCAGGTGGGGGGAAACCTCGATAACCCCGGTGATCGTGGCTCTAAGTGTCAACGGCAGACGCCACAGAAACCGGACTGCTGCCAAACAACATCGTTCCAAAGCTTGACCCGGGTCGGCCGATGGGGCCGAGGGGGTCCCGGGTTCGGCGAGCGTGACCAGATAATCATGGCCGATCTTCCAGAGTGGCGGTGATGCCAGAGCGGCGATACTGAATGATACCAGCGATGATCCCGCATCACACAGGACGAGGGAGTGTTGAGAGACTGGCGTGAGAGATCATCTCGCCCAAGTCAGCCGTGAAGGCAGTCGTCTTTTGTCAGCTGCCTGGGCCCTGCCCCACCATTCTCTCTCTTTCTCTTTCTCTCTCTCTCTCACTCTATCTCCCTCCCTCCCTCCCTCGTTTTGTGTCTGTCTCGTCATGCCTGGATGTCTCTTTGTTTCAACATCTGTTGGGATGTCTCCGTCTTCCAGACTGTTGGTGCATGTGCTCAGGCGTAATAGCATGATCAAACCAAGCGCCTGCCATGCTTGGTGAACACACGCACAAAGACTTGGCTGAGAGAGAGACAGATGGACTGGGGAGGGGGGAGGAGGGGGGAGGAGGAGGGGAGGGGGGGGCGGGGTATCCTTTGATAAACACATCATTTTGACAATGTCTCTCCTTTTGTTAATCATAGCAGGAAAACAACGGCGAGCCAGGAACGCCAATGTTACCGTACAATGTAACGTTTTCACAATGCGTTCCCGTTCCATTGTGACTTACAGGTCAACACAAACAATGGGAACATCAATGCAGATACTGCTTTCATACATCAGGAATCCTTTCCAT
>CM051000.1:38594872-38597372 GCA_027704905.1 Muraenolepis orangiensis | reverse complement strand
GGTGGAGGTCATACAATCACATCTTTGCGTAAAAAAAATTAAATAATTGGATTACCTGCTCGGCGAAGAATGAAGTGGAAAGAGGAAAGAGCTAATTGATTGAGGGATTTATTAAAACGAGCGCACTCCGAAGGCGTCCTACTTACCTAACTCACTACAGAGTTCCAGGCCTACTTTCACTCCTCAGAGCTTCACGCTTCTCCGCTGCGACAGTCACCTTCGACAGCTCTCTGGAAATAGACGGCTGAGGTTTCTTATTATAGATATAAGTCAACCCATTTTTTTTCAGTGGTGGGGGGTGGGGGGGGGGGGGGGGTGGGGTGTGGGGGGGGGAGCAGTGGGGGGTCTGGCTCAGCACGCCGGACACGGCGGTAGCCCATGTGACCCATGTGACCATGTGTCTGCCGTGACTCGCCATCGGACATTCTGATTTGCCCACCGCCAGGTTTCAGCTGGTCTCTTCACAGGGGGGGGGGGCAGGAGTGTGTGTGTGTGTGTGTGTGTGTGTGTGTGTGTGTGTGTGTGTGTGTGTGTGTGTGTGTGTGTGTGTGCAACTGAGCAACACCTTTAAGTTCAGCTCTCCGTGGGATGTTTTTTTTCATAATTGCTTTTCATAACTGCATATCCCTGCTCATTACCTGCTGTTTATACATGTAGATATATTTATATATATTTATCCTGCTTTTCATAATTGCATACCCCTGATCACTATCTGTTAAATACTTATACTTACCTGTATATATATATATATATATATAATTATGCTCATATCCCACACATACTGTATAAGTAATCTTATTCTGTTTTTATACCTAGTAAACTGTATTTTAGCAACTGTAATCTGTCATGTAATGCACTTTACTGCAACATTTGCACTCTGGTTAGATGCTAAATTATTTTCGCTGGACTGTACTTGTACACAATACATTTGAATCTAATCTAATCTAAAGAAAAACAAAAAACAACAATGGAAATGGATGACAGGATGCTGTATGATTTTGTAGATTGTCCGGAAGGTTCTGCCTTCTTTCCTACATCTAATCATCTGAAGGGAGGAAAGCCTTGTCGTTATCGTTGATTGTTGCTGATGTTTTTATGGTGGTCGCCGTTCAGGAAGTCATGGACGGCGTGAGATGAGATGCTCGGACCCTCCCTCCTTCCCCGGGCTGATTAGAAAATGTCTGTAAAAGACGTCAGGACACTAAATGTTTATGACGGGGAGAGGTTTTACTCCTTCGTCAATGTCATCCCCCCGCTCCCTTCCTCCCTCCCCCCGCTCCCTTCCTCCCTCCTCCTCCCTCCTCCCTCTTCCTTCCTCCTCCTTTCTCTTTCGATCTCCATCCTTCCTCCCTCCTTCCTTCCTCCCTCCTTCCTCCCTCCTTTCTCTTTCGATCTCCATCCTTCCTCCCTCCTTCCTTCCTTCCTTCCTCCCTCCTTCCTTCCTTCCTCCCTCCTTCCTCCCTCCTTTCTCTTTCGATCTCCATCCTTCCTCCCTCCTTCCTTCCTTCCTTCTTCCCTCCTTCCTCCCTTCCTCCCTTCCTCCCTCTTTCCTTCCTCCCTCCTTCCTACCATCCTCCCTCCTTCCTTCCTCCCTCCTTCCTACCTTCCTCCCTCCTTCCTTCCTCCCTCCTTCCTACCATCCTCCCTCCTTCCTTCCTCCCTCCTTCCTACCTTCCTCCCTCCTTCCTACCATCCTCCCTCCTTCCTTCCTCCCTCCTTCCTACCTTCCTCCATCCTTCCTTCCTCCCTCCTTCCTTCCTGCCTCCTTTCTCTTCCGATCTCCATCCTTCCTCCCTCTTTCCTTCCTCCCTGCTTCCTTCCTCCCTCCTTCCTTCCTCCTCCTTCCTGCCTCCTTTCTCTTCTGATCTCCATCCCTCCTCCCTCTTTCCTTCCTCCCTCCTTCCTTCCTCCCTCCTTCCTTCCTCCATCCCTCCTCCCTCCTTCCTTCCTCCCTCCCTCCTTCGTTCCTCCTTCCGATGTCCACGAAAAAATACCTTTGTCCCACATAAAAAAAAAAACGAAAACATCAACAAGCGATCGATAACAACCCAGAAGAATCGGTGTAGCGATTGTTGACCGATTGTTCCGTCGTGCTCCTCGACGTCAGTGTTGATCAAGGGAGCGTCTTTTTGAAGGGGATGCGGGGGGGGGGGGGGGGGGGGGGGGGGTTGGGGGGGGGCGGGGCTTGTAGACGTGGCACCATGTGTCAAGACAGTGAGATGATTTGTTAAGCGGTTCATTACTCAGGCCTGACAGGCTGCAGAGTGGCTGCCTGTGTTTTAACGGCCCGTCACACTGGAACCCCTATTGATGTTGACAGACACACCTAGTGTATACGGTGGCCACAATCACGTACACACACACACACACATGCACAAACTCACGCACAGACACGCATGTACGCAAACATATATACGCATATACCTTACACACACACGCATACATACATACATACACACGCACACACACACACACATGAACATGGATCCATGAATTGAAG
>CM051000.1:38584872-38587372 GCA_027704905.1 Muraenolepis orangiensis | reverse complement strand
TTAATGTGTTGACATGAACACGGCCCTGTTGAGCATGGTTACAGCATATGACGAGGATATGTCACAGAAACTCCTCTTATGCTGCCTCTGGGATGATACTAGTGTTAAGAGAGAGAGAGACACTAGTGTTAAGAGAGAGAGAGACACTAGTGTTAAGAGAGAGAGAGACACTAGTGTTAAGAGAGAGAGAGACACTACTGTTAAGAGAGAGAGAGACACTAGTGTTAAGAGAGAGAGAGACACTAGTGTTAAGAGAGAGAGAGACACTACTGTTAAGAGAGAGAGAGACACTACTGTTAAGAGAGAGAGAGAGACTACTGTTAAGAGAGAGAGAGACACTACTGTTAAGAGAGAGAGAGACACTACTGTTAAGAGAGAGAGAGAGACACTAGTGTTAAGAGAGAGAGAGACACTACTGTTAAGAGAGAGAGAGACACTAGTGTTAAGAGAGAGAGAGACACTAGTGTTAAGAGAGAGAGAGACACTACTGTTAAGAGAGAGAGACACTACTGTTAAGAGAGAGAGAGAGACACTAGTGTTAAGAGAGAGAGAGACACTACTGTTAAGAGAGAGAGAGACACTACTGTTAAGAGAGAGAGAGACACTAGTGTTAAGAGAGAGAGAGACACTACTGTTAAGAGAGAGAGAGACACTACTGTTAAGAGAGAGAGAGACACTAGTGTTAAGAGAGAGAGAGACACTACTGTTAAGAGAGAGAGAGACACTACTGTTAAGAGAGAGAGAGACACTAGTGTTAAGAGAGAGAGAGACACTACTGTTAAGAGAGAGAGAGAGACACTAGTGTTAAGAGAGAGAGAGACACTAGTGTTAAGAGAGAGAGAGACACTACTGTTAAGAGAGAGAGAGACACTAGTGTTAAGAGAGAGAGAGACACTACTGTTAAGAGAGAGAGACACTACTGTTAAGAGAGAGAGAGACACTAGTGTTAAGAGAGAGAGAGACACTACTGTTAAGAGAGAGAGAGACACTACTGTTAAGAGAGAGAGAGACACTAGTGTTAAGAGAGAGAGAGACACTACTGTTAAGAGAGAGAGAGACACTACTGTTAAGAGAGAGAGAGACACTAGTGTTAAGAGAGAGAGAGACACTACTGTTAAGAGAGAGAGAGACACTACTGTTAAGAGAGAGAGAGACACTAGTGTTAAGAGAGAGAGAGACACTACTGTTAAGAGAGAGAGAGACACTACTGTTAAGAGAGAGAGAGACACTAGTGTTAAGAGAGAGAGACACTACTGTTAAGAGAGAGAGAGACACTAGTGTTAAGAGAGAGAGAGACACTACTGTTAAGAGAGAGAGAGAGAGACACTAGTGTTAAGAGAGAGAGAGACACTAGTGTTAAGAGAGAGAGACACTACTGTTAAGAGAGAGAGAGAGACACTAGTGTTAAGAGAGAGAGAGACACTACTGTTAAGAGAGAGAGAGAGACACTACTGTTAAGAGAGAGAGAGACACTACTGTTAAGAGAGAGAGAGACACTAGTGTTAAGAGAGAGAGAGACACTAGTGTTAAGAGAGAGAGAGACACTACTGTTAAGAGAGAGAGAGACACTAGTGTTAAGAGAGAGAGAGACACTACTGTTAAGAGAGAGAGAGACACTACTGTTAAGAGAGAGAGAGAGACACTAGTGTTAAGAGAGAGAGAGACACTACTGTTAAGAGAGAGAGAGACACTACTGTTAAGAGAGAGAGAGACACTACTGTTAAGAGAGAGAGAGACACTACTGTTAAGAGAGAGAGAGACACTACTGTTAAGAGAGAGAGAGACACTAGTGTTAAGAGAGAGAGAGAGACACTACTGTTAAGAGAGAGAGAGACACTAGTGTTAAGAGAGAGAGAGACACTACTGTTAAGAGAGAGAGAGACACTAGTGTTAAGAGAGAGAGAGACACTAGTGTTAAGAGAGAGAGAGACACTAGTGTTAAGAGAGAGAGAGACACTACTGTTAAGAGAGAGAGAGAGACACTACTGTTAAGAGAGAGAGAGACACTACTGTTAAGAGAGAGAGAGAGACACTACTGTTAAGAGAGAGAGAGACACTAGTGTTAAGAGAGAGAGAGACACTACTGTTAGAGAGAGAGAGACACTAGTGTTAAGAGAGAGAGAGACACTACTGTTAAGAGAGAGAGAGACACTAGTGTTAAGAGAGAGAGAGACACTACTGTTAAGAGAGAGAGAGAGACTCTAGTGTTAAGAGAGAGAGAGACACTAGTGTTAAGAGAGAGAGAGACAGAACTCAGAAAGTTGACTAGCGAGGAAGATAAAGTGATAAATCAGGAGGGAGATCTGAAGTGTTGATAACTGATGTGACTGGATGGGAACAGCATGCTAAAACACACACACACACAACCCCACACACACACACACACACACATACAACCCCATACACACACACACACACACACATACAACCCCATACACACACACACACACACACTCACACATACAACCCCACACACACACACACACACACACATATAAAC
>CM051000.1:38574872-38579872 GCA_027704905.1 Muraenolepis orangiensis | reverse complement strand
CGCGTGTAGGCGGAGCGCGTGTAGGCGGAGCGCGTGTAGGCGGAGCGCGTGTAGGCGGAGCGCGTGTAGGCGGAGCGCGTGTAGGCGGAGCGCGTGTAGGCGGAGCGCGTGTAGGCGGAGCGCGTGTAGGCGGAGCGCGTGTAGGCGGAGCGCGTGTAGGCGGAGCGCGTGTAGGCGGAGCGAGTGTAGGCGGAGCGCGTGTAGGCGGAGCGCGTGTAAGCGGAGCGCGTGTAGGCGGAGCGCGTGTAGGCGGAGCGCGTGTAGGCGGAGCGCGTGTAGGCGGAGCGCGTGTAGGCGGAGCGCGTGTAGGCGGAGCGCGTGTAGGCGGAGCGCGTGTAGGCGGAGCGCGTGTAAGCGGAGCGCGTGTAGGCGGAGCGCGTGTAGGCGGAGCGCGTGTAAGCGGAGCGCGTGTAGGCGGAGCGCGTGTAGGCGGAGCGCGTGTAAGCGGAGCGCGTGTAGGCGGAGCGCGTGTAGGCGGAGCGCGTGTAGGCGGAGCGCGTGTAGGCGGAGCGCGTGTAAGCGGAGCGCGTGTAGGCGGAGCGCGTGTAGGCGGAGCGCGTGTAGGCGGAGCGCGTGTAGGCGGAGCGCGTGTCGGCGGAGCGCGTGTCGGCGGAGCGCGTGTCGGCGGAGCGCGTGTAGGCGGAGCGCGTGTAAGCGGAGCGCGTGTAGGCGGAGCGCGTGTAGGCGGAGCGCGTGTAGGCGGAGCGCGTGTAGGCGGAGCGCGTGTAGGCGGAGCGCGTGTAAGCGGAGCGCGTGTAGGCGGAGCGCGTGTAGGCGGAGCGCGTGTAGGCGGAGCGCGTGTAGGCGGAGCGCGTGTAGGCGGAGCGCGTGTAGGCGGAGCGCGTGTAAGCGGAGCGCGTGTAGGCGGAGCGCGTGTAGGCGGAGCGCGTGTAGGCGGAGCGCGTGTAGGCGGAGCGCGTGTCGGCGGAGCGCGTGTCGGCGGAGCGCGTGTCGGCGGAGCGCGTGTAGGCGGAGCGCGTGTAGGCGGAGCGCGTGTAGGCGGAGCGCGTGTAGGCGGAGCGCGTGTAGGCGGAGCGCGTGTAGGCGGAGCGCGTGTAGGCGGAGCGCGTGTAGGCGGAGCGCGTGTAGGCGGAGCGCGTGTAGGCGGAGCGCGTGTAGGCGGAGCGCGTGTAAGCGGAGCGCGTGTAAGCGGAGCGCGTGTAGGCGGAGCGCGTGTAGGCGGAGCGCGTGTAGGCGGAGCGCGTGTAGGCGGAGCGCGTGTAGGCGGAGCGCCCGTAACAAACCCCCGGCTCGTTGGCGGGTGCGAGCGGCTCCCATCGTTCACTTCAAAGAGCCGACTCTTTGAGCCACGTCACTAGCGCGTAGTCTCTTTAGTAGCGCGTGCAACTGAAAGTCTCTCGTTATGCCGCCGATATATATTTAATCTATATATATAGATTATACCGCCCATATATACCGCTATATAATCTATATATATAGATTATACTATATATATAATCTCTATATATAGATTATACCGCCCGCCGTTCACCTATACTCAAATGATTTGAGTCAAATATGATGATAAACTGTTTGGCGGCCCGGCAGTAACACCTCCACGGCCCGGTACCGGTCCACGGCCCGGCGGTTGGGAACCCCTGAACTAATTCATTCATATCTGTGATAGGGACGGCAGTAGCTCAGTCAGTCGGAACTCGGCTTGGGAACCGGAAGGTCGCCGGTACAAGTCCCCGAAACACACCTGGGCAGTGCCGAGGTGCCCTTGAGCAAGGCCAACCAGACCCCCCTACACTACACTGCTCCCCGGGCAGCTGTATATACAATAGATGCCCCCACTGCTCCTAATACTAGGATGGGTTAAATGCAGAGAAACACATTTCACTGTGTGTGTGTGTGTGTGTGTGTGTGTGTGTGTGTGTGTGTGTGTGTGTGTGTGTGTGTGTGTGTGTGTGTGTGTGTGTGTGTGTGTGTGTGTGTGTGTGTGTGTGTGTGTGTGACTAATAAAGAGGATTCAGTCCTCTTTATTAGATACCCAAAGCAACTTATATAATACATTCAGATAGTTGTCATTAAGGAGCAACTTGCTCAAGGATGCCTACAGGTACACATATTGTGTACATGGGGATCGAACCCAGTACCTTCTGGCTTGTAGTCGAACACCCTAGTCACTACACTAGCCTGCTCCAGTTTATATATATATATATATATATATATATATATACATCTCCTCATCTAATTGTTTTCTTGTTGAGACCCTGTGTTAATACTGGGTCTGAGGGCTGAGGGCTGGCCTGGTCACTCACTGAACCTCCACCCTACCAGGGGGTGAGGGCTGAGGGCTGGCCTGGTCACTCACTGAACCTCCACCCTACCAGGGGGTGAGGGCTGAGGGCTGGCCTGGTCACTCACTGAACCTCCACCCTACCAGGGGGTGAGGGCTGAGGGCTGGCCTGGTCACTCACTGAACCTCCACCCTACCAGGGCTTTGTTTTCTTACTGATTAACACGTTTGCTCCGCAGTGACACAGCGAGCTATTCCGAGCGTTCCGCAAACAAAGATGGCGCGGGAGGGCAGGAGGCCCTGCTGCTGCCATGGGGGGGAGGGGTCTCTCTCTCTCTCTCTCTCTCTCTCTCTCTCTCTCTCTCTCTCTCTCTCTCTCTCTCTCTCTCTCTCTCTCTCTCTCTCTCTCTCTCTCTCTCTCTCTCTCTCTCTCTCTCTCTCTCTCTCTCTCGAGGCTTTTCAAAAGACAACAATGGCGCCCAGGGACATAAATCTGCGACTGCCTAGGTTAAGAGCTTAGTTTTAGTGAACTGTTGTTCTGCCCGGGGTCCTTGATGAGGCTCGCTTCCCAGCTCAGACATGGGAGTTGTGGTTTTTTCCACGTGGGGAAGAATGAGCCGTGACGCTAAGGCAAGACACTACGTCTTGCTCTCGGTCAAAATGGCTGCCCTCACTGAGAAAGGGGAACCTGGAAGAGAAAAGGCTCACCCTGGCCTGTGTTTTTTAACGACCAGGTCCTTAACTTTTAAGGACACCGCTGTTTGTCCACTGCATTAATCGGCCACATCCCTTTTGTCCATGGGCTAATATATGCCCTGCTTTCGGGGGGAGTGTGTGTGTGTGTGTGTGTGTGTGTGTGTGTGTGTGTGTGAAGCAGGGGAGTCAGTTCATCAATGATGTGACTCAGGCCGGCTGTGTGGAGCCATCTGAAGGCTCTGGGTCAGCCTCGGTAGGGCAGTGGGAGCCCTCACAGCCACAGTGTGTGGGAGGTTTCTGGGGGGTATTTTCGTACAAAATGGGAATACAAAAGTGGTGGATGTTAGAAGCTGTTTGCCCTCATTATTCTTGGGCGATGCTACTTTGGCCGTGTTTTGTTTTAGATTTGCATAACAGGCGTGACAGTCCGTTGGTTTGCCTTTTGAGTAGCTAATGGTTTTCATTTCTTATTTAACACCGGCCTCGTTTTTGTGTTCAAAATGACAAGGGGGGGGAAAGACATGAATACATGTATGAGAACGTAGTTTATTCCGGGAGATTTCTGTTTTGTTTCCTTCGGTTGGTTGATCCACTTGTGTCACTTGTTATTGTGGAGGACTTTTCTCTGTCACCTGCAGCTTAGACATGAGGCGTCCACTGAGAGAAGAAGGAAACGATGTGGTCTTCCGGCTCCATCTCTCTTTCTCTCTCTCTACTGCTGGGATCTTACACATCTCAGATCACGCACTGTGCGTGTGATAATACATGTTAAGAGTCATCTTAACATGTGTTATCACACGCACTGTGCGTGTGATAACACATGTTAAGATGACTCTTAACAAGTGTTGCTGTGGCGGGTGCGGTTGTACTGATTTGGAAGGCTCTGGATGGCACACCACACACCACACCCCCTTGTGAAGACTATGTGTGGTTGGTGACTGGTTTAAGCAGCCTCACCTGGCCTGATGCAAGATTCAAGATTTATGATTTTTATTTGCCATATGCAACAAGTACAATTAATTCTTATTCCCCATTCCCTCCCTCAGTGTGAGTTTCCGAAAACACAATATTATAAAAATACCGTACATAATAAAAATAACTATAAAAAGTTTTTTATAACTTTTTTTAAATGACTGATGGATGATATACACATATTTTGAATTGTGCAAAAAACATTTAAAAGCATTTTAAAGTGCCAGGAGTGCAGCAGCACCATGAATACAGTGCAGTACAGAGCAGTAACTGTAATGAGTCCAGAAAGCGTGAGAAAGTGGGAGAAAGTGAGTAAGACTAATTCCTCTATGTCTGGTGAGGCTGCACACCTGTGGGTCATTGTTAATCAAGGCCCACAGGTTAAAACAGCCTCCACCACCACACACACTAGAGGAGGAGCTCATAGCATGTTATATCTGCTCTGTTCACCAGGATTCAAACTCTTGCAATAAACCGGATTCCTCATCTTGTCTTTGGAAGGAGCCCTCAAGCCCTCAATGTGAATGGCTTGTGGCAGCGTAGTCTGCGCCATCCATTCATTAATTCAACTCAAAACCAGAACTCTCTCTAAACTCTCGGGATCGAACGTAACGTGAGCTTATACCATGGATGTAAACAAACATGGTGGACGACGTTCGGTGGTTATAATGATCAAATCCGTGGTTAGAATTGATACATCTGCGGTGATAATGGATAGAGCCATGGTTATTCTATGATTTTCTACAGAAAATTGGAAGTAGATCCTGTTGAACACAATGTAAAACCCAAAAAATTATTGTTCTCCCTCCCCTTCCTCTCTTATCTTACTCCCTCCTTTGGCTGTGGTTCTCCCTCTGTCGCCCTTTAATCAGATCTAGTCTGTGATGGGAACAGAGGGAGAGAAGGACCCCAGAAGGAGACCAACTCTGATCCTCTCTCCATCTCTGAAGTCGGACTCACCGGCTCCAACACGTCTCAAGCTTGTGTTTGTCATGTTGGCGCAGGCTCTTTCACAGACAGAACAGCCAAAGCAGTAACTTCACCCTTAAAGGGACAGCTTCGCTCGGTTGCCACGGCTGCGGCAGCAGCA
>CM051000.1:38562372-38569872 GCA_027704905.1 Muraenolepis orangiensis | reverse complement strand
CATATGAGGGCATGTGAAACACAGACCTCTGAAGCAGCATAAGGAGATTTTGTGTAACTAGTGAGCTATACCCAGAAGAAAGTTGAGCTGCTTACAACTGTCTCTTCTTTGTCTTATCAGAAATAAATCAGCTCTTATTCACTGAGATCACTGAAGTCTGACCTGGTATCCTAAACCTTAGGAGAAGTAAACTTAAAGATCAAAATTATCCATACATATAATCCCAGTTTGAGAAATGTATAAGCCAATCAAGTTTTCTTTTGGATCTTTTCGCTCTCTCAAAAAATATTTATTTCAGACAAAATAAAGATCAGTGAAGTGACAGAAATCACTGATCTTGAATTGGGATTGGGGTGAGACAAGAAGAAGTCTATTTCTTAGAAGCTGAATTCAAGAAAATTGTCAAAATCTCATACTGATCTTAAATTGAGCTCAGTGTTGTCTAGGATCAATAGGCTAGGCAAAGATAAGATCTTATTTTGAATTTTCCTTTTCTCTTTTTGAGTGTTTGTGAAAAGCTGTTATTTTTATATGTTCAAGAGATGGTCCGACCACAGATCTACATAATGCATAGCCTGGGCAGCTAGTGGGAATGACAGTTCTGTTCTTCACACGACAATATAAATATCACACATGACAATAAACAAGATGAAAAAGAGCAATTTAGCGATTACTCCATTAATCCGAAAAATGTATATATACTATGCACAGTGGCTAATTCTACCAAAGAAACCTAATTGAGTGAGATTTGAGTAATAATACTAATACCGCCGTACACACTGAAGTTAAAAAACAGGACACACCGGCTGCCCGGGTCCGGCAGTTTCTAAGGAGCTTAGGGAGGACGGACCTCCGTACAGTAATTTTCATCTGCGGTAGGGGTGCTGCTGGTATTTTGGCACAGGGACAGGATCTAGTAAAATTATCAGTATTTTCACAGATGAATCTGTGTGTGTATTTATTTTTCTCTTGCAAGTTTATTTTTCTCTGAAATCTTAGGGAGGATGTCCTCCCTTTCCTCAATGGACGAGCCTCCACTGGAAGACATTCAGTCTCTTGTAGCGTGTCAATGGTCTATTACCCTGAGCACAGTACGGGTGGCAGGACGGCTCAGGAGGTGGAGCGGTCGCCTCACAACTGGAAGGTTGCTGGTTCGCTTCCCGGCTCTTCCTAGCAAAAAAATAACTTTCAAGGTGTCCTTGATCAAGACACCCTAACTGCTCCCCGGGTGCTGTATAGGTAGGTAGAGGTAGGTGTAAAGCAGCTGACCGCTGCTCCTAATACTAGGATGGATTAAATGCACAGAAATTCCACTGTACTGTACTTGTGCTGTACACAAATAATTATTATAATGTGAGGTCAAATGGCTGCATATGAAGGCAAACTAGCGCTCTCTATAGTATGCACACTGAGGGAGCGCTGTAATACGAGTATCTTATTCCCCAACAAGGCTTGAAAGATTCACTCACATCTTGATGAATAGCGCAACCTATTTGTAGAATGACAATGCAAATTGGTATGTGATTATCATTACTGATATATATTTTTTAATGACCATAACTCCATCCATCCATCCATCCATCTTCTCCCGCTTATCCGAAATCGGGTCGCGGAGGTAGCAGCTTCAGCAGGGGACACCAAACTTCCCTCTCCCTGGCAACATCGACTAGCTCTGACTGGGGGATCCCGAGGCGTTCCCAGGCCAGTGTGGAGATGTAATCACCCCACCTGTACCTCGGTCTGCCCCGTGGTCTCTTCCCAGTTGGATGTGCCTGGAAAACCTCCCTCGGGAGGCGACCAGGAAGCATCCTTACTAGATGCCCGAACCACCTCAACTGGCTCCTTTCTACGCGAAGGAGCAGCGGCTCTACTCCGAGTCTCTCACGAGTGACTGAGCTTCTCACCCTATCCCTCAGGGAGATACCAGCCACCCTCCTGAGGAAACTCATTTCGGCCGCTTGTATTCGCGATCTCGTCCTTTCGGTCATTACCCATTGCTCATGGCCATAGGTGAGGGTAGGAACGAAGACTGATCGGTAGATCGAGAGCTTTGCCTTCTGGCTCAGCTCTCTTTTGGTTACAACGGTGCGCCAAAGTGCACCCAATACCGCTCCCGCTGCACCTATTCTCCTGTCAATCTCACGCTCCATCCTCCCCTCACTCGAGAATAAGACCCCGAGATACTTGAACTCCTTCACTTGGGATAAGGACTCCCTCCCTACTTGGAGTAGACAATCCACCGGTTTCCTGCTAAGAACCATGGCCTCAGATTTGGAGGTGCTGATCCTCATCCCAGCCGCTTCACATTCTGCTGCAAACCGATCCAGTGAGTGCTGAAGGTCACATACTGATGACGCAAACAGGACCACATCATCTGCAAACAGCAGCGATTCAATCCTGAGCCCACCATACTGAAACCCCTCCCCTCCATGACTACGCCTTGAAATCCTGTCCATGAAAATCACAAACAGGATGGGTGACAAAGCGCAGCCCTGGCGGAGGCCAACACCCACTGAGAACAGGCCTGACTTTGTACCGAGAATCCGGACACAGCTCTTGCTTTGGGAGTAGATAGATTGGATGGCCCTCAACAGTGACCCCCGCACCCCATACTCCCGCAGCACCCCCCACAGTATTTCCCGAGGGACCCGATCATATGCCTTCTCCAAATCTACAAAACACATGTAGACCGGATGGGCATACTCCCAAGCCCCCTCCAGGATCCTTGCAAGAGTGAAAAGCTGGTCCGTTGTTCCACGACCAGGGCGGAATCCGCATTGTTCCTCTTCAATCTGAGGTTCGACTATCGGCCGAACCCTCCTTTCCAGCACCTTGGAGTAGACTTTCCCAGGGAGGCTGAGTAATGTGATACCCCTGTAATTGGCACACACCCTCTGGTCACCCTTTTTGAACAGGGGTACCACCACCCCCGTTTGCCACTCCTCAGGCACTGTCCCAGACTTCCACGCAATGTTGAAAAGACGTGTCATCCATGACAGCCCCTCAACACCCAGAGCCTTTAGCATTTCTGGACGGATCTCATCAACCCCTGGGGCTTTGCCACTGCGGAGATGTTTGACTACCGCAGTGACTTCCTCCAGGGAGATTGATGTTTGCCGTCCTTCATCCTCCAGCTCTGTCTCTACCATTGAGGGTGTAGTTGGGTTAAGAAGTTCCTCAAAGTGTTCTTTCCACCTCCCGATCACCTCCTCAGTTGAGGTCAGCAATGTCCCACCCTTACTGTACACAGCTTGGATGGACCCACGCTTCCCCCTCCTGAGGCGCCGGATTGTTTGCCAGAAACGCTTTGGTGCCGACTGAAAGTCCTTCTCCATGGCTTCTCCGAATTCCTCCCACACCCGCTGCTTTGCCTCCGCTACAGCCGAGGCTGCCGTCCTCTTGGCCTGTCGATACCTCGCAACTGAGTCCGGAGTCTCACAGGCTAACATAGCCCGGAAGGCCTCCTTCTTCAGCCGGACGGCTTCCCTGACCACCTGTGTCCACCACGAAGTCCGAGGGTTGCCGCCCCTTGAGGCACCAATGACCTTGAGGCCACAACTCTCAACCGCAGCTTCGGCAATAGAAGCTTTGAACAATGACCACTCTGGCTCAATGCCCCCAGCCTCCACAGAGATGCCCGAAAAATTCCGCCGGAGGTGTGAGTTGAAGGTCTCCCGGACAGGGGCATCCACCAGACGTTCCCAGTTCACCCGCACTACACATTTGGGCTTACCAGGTCTGTCCAGAGGCTTCCCCCGCCATCTTACCCAACTCACCACCAGATGGTGATCGGTTGACAGCTCTGCCCCTCTCGTCACCCGAGTGTCCAAAACATGCGGCCTCAGGCCAGATGATACGATAACAAAATCGATCATTGACCTTCGGCCTAAGGTGCTCTGGTACCATGTACACTTATGAGCATCCTTATGTTTGAACATGGTGTTTGTTATGGCCAATCCATGACTAGCACAGAAATCCAATAACAAAACCCCACTCCGGTTCAGATCAGGTAGGCCGTTCATCCCCAACACGCCCCTCCAAGTTTCCCCATCGTTACCCACGTGTGCGTTGAAGTCTCCCAGGAGGACTATAGAGTCCCCTTCAGGAGCCCCATGCAGGACTCCATCCAGGGTGTGCAAGAAGGCGGGATATTCCGAACTGTTGTTTGGTGCATAGGCACAAACAACAGTCAGAGTTATCCCTCCCATGACCCTAAGGCGTAGGGAGGCGACCCTCTCGTCCACCGGGGTAAACTCCAACAAAGCGGCACTCAGCCGGGGACTTGTGAGTATCCCCACACCCGCCCGGCGCCTCACACCCTGAGCAACTCCAGAGAAGGAAAGAGTCCAACCCCTATCCAGGAGTTTAGTTCCAGAGCCAGTGCTGTGCGTAGAGGTAAGCCCCACCAGATCTAATTGGTAGCGCTCAACCTCCCGCACAAGCTCAGGCTCCTTCCCCCCCAGAGAAGTGACATTCCACGTCCCCAAAGCCAGTCTCTGTTGGCTGGGTTTGGTCCGTCGATGCCCCCTGCCTTCACTGCCGCCTAACTGGCAGTGCACCCGACCCCAGTGGTTCTTCCCGTAGGTGGTGGGTCCGCGGGAAGGAGAAGTGGCCACGTTGCTTTTTCGGGCAATGCCCGACTAACCCGTGGCTAACCCGGCCACCAGGCGCTCCCTTAGGGGCCCTCTTTCCAGGCCTAGCTCCGGAAAGGGGCCCCGGGCTTCCTCCGGGCAGGGTATCCTCACTTCTAGTTTGTTTGTCCATTGAAGTCTTTGAACCATTCTTAGTCTGGCCCCTCCCCTGAGACCAATCTGCCATGGGAGACCCTACCAGGAGCACTAGGCTCCAGACAACACAGCTCTCAGGTTCACAGGGACACCCAAACCTCTCCACCACGATAAGGTGATGGTTCCCGGAGAGGGACCATAACTCAATCATGAATATTAATTAAATAACATAAAACTAACACAATTTAAAAAATACATATTACGGTTTGTCACAGTCGACCCTGCTTCTTCTGGGTTCCTCCGAGCCCAGACAGGCCCAAGCCCAGGGAGTTTAAACCAGAGAGTAAACCAGTGTATTGCAATTTGAGAATGTCTAATCAGGCAGAGCAGGTGGTACGTGCTGACATGTCTACGCTCCTCCTGGCTGTGTGTGTGGTGACGGCTGGTTTAACCTTGTGGGCCTTGATTGGACAATGCACCACAGGTGTGCAGCCTCACCAGCCCCAGACTCTAATCAGTCTGACTGGGGCCAGGTGAGGCTGCTTCAACCAGACTCTAATCAGTCTGACTGGGGCCAGGTGAGGCTGCTTCAACCAGACTCTAATCAGTCTGACTGGGGCCAGGTGAGGCTGCTTCAACCACACTCTAATCAGTCTGACTGGGGCCAGGTGAGGCTGCTTCAACTAGACTCTAATCAGTCTGATTGGGGCCAGGTGAGGCTGCTTCAACCAGACTCTAATCAGTCTGACTGGGGCCAGGTGAGGCTGCTTCAACCAGACTCTAATCAGTCTGACTGGGGCCAGGTGAGGCTGCTTTAACCAGACTCTAATCAGTCTGACTGGGGCCAGGTGAGGCTGCTTCAACCAGACTCTAATCAGTCTGACTGGGGCCAGGTGAGGCTGCCAACCAGACTCTAATCAGTCTGACTGGGGCCAGGTGAGGCTGCCAACCAGACTCTAATCAGTCTGACTGGGGCCAGGTGAGGCTGCTTCAACCAGACTCTAATCAGTCTGACTGGGGCCAGGTGAGGCTGCTTTAACCAGACTCTAATCAGTCTGACTGGGGCCAGGTGAGGCTGCTTCAACCAGACTCTAATCAGTCTGACTGGGGCCAGGTGAGGCTGCCAACCAGACTCTAATCAGTCTGACTGGGGCCAGGTGAGGCTGCCAACCAGACTCTAATCAGTCTGACTGGGGCCAGGTGAGGCTGCCAACCAGACTCTAATCAGTCTGACTGGGACCAGGTGAGGCTGCCAACCAGACACCATACACACTTCACTCTGTTAAAAGCTGAATGTTTGAGATCGTTTTTCTCCCTGTTGTCGTCTTGTGTGCTTTATTTATTTCAATCTGTACTTTTTCCATGACAACTGGATATGTGTTACAAGATTGATCAACAGCCTGGCACTTGACACATTTCTCAGCTAATGGTAGTCACTCTTGAAACCATAGTAGCCATATTTTTCAGAAGAGAAAAATAACCGAATATGGAGTATGGACAAAATGGACACTACCACCTTGTTATGGCACCTGGCTCCTGAGAAACACATTGTGTTTTGCTCTACAGCCATTAAAATATAACCTTCTCACGTGGGATGGAGCCAGTCACAATCTTTCCGAGATGTTTTCCGAGGGTCATTTTTCCGGTAGAGCGTAATAGCCCCCCCCTCCTTTTTGGTTTTGTTTTGTTTTTGTTTGAACCGCCTTTTAATCAACGGTTTGGGAGGAGGAACAATCCCTTACAGGACTTATGATGGGGGCCCTCCGTGGCCCCCCCCCGGGAGACACACAGCACGGCTCATTGTTCCAGGGACTCAGCCTCCTCTGGTTTATGTTATTGGACCGAGGGCTGTTCCCCCCCGCCCCCCCCCCCCCCCCCCCCCCCACTAGTCGCTCATCTCCTCCTCTCTCTGTCTCCAAACAGATGTGGAGAGAGAGAGAGAGAGAGGGAGAGAGAGAGAGAGAGAGAGAGAGAGAGAGAGAGAGAGAGAGAGAGAGAGAGAAAGGTTGACGGACCAGGGATTTACCGTCTTAACGGCGGAAACGTTAAGGGGGGGGGGCTCGGAGGAATCAAAAAGTCGTTAAAAATGGTGTGTCGCTGAGAGACGGGCGTCCAGTCGGACGTTCACTATACAGAGAGGACGACAGAAGGCGTCGCTAACGAGCTCACGGATGTAAATAGGAAGCGCGCATGTAAATGTGTGACATGACGGAGGTGGAAGGGTGGTGACTGGCTTGTTTGGCGAAACGTTTCGTCGAGGTCGTTGGCGGTGGAGACTGAAGGGTGGCTGAGGCTTTTCACTGAATCCATATGTGGGCAAATGGATTTCTGTGCATGTTTACGCTCGCCTGCCATTGTTGCAGTTTTTGTTTTGGTAGTCGGGGTACGTACATACATCAGGGATACACACACACACACACACGCATGTGCACGCACACACACAGGCACGCACACACACACACAGACCCAGGCACACAAACACACACACAACCAGGTGTACACACACAAACACACACACACACACACCGCACAGGCATATACGCAGACACATGCACGCACACACATATGATTACAATCCAGTACACACTCACACATATTAAGTGGTGTAATCTTTCCCTCTAAGATCTGAGGGTTGGCGATATGCCATTGATTGGTACAACCATTGATTGCGCCCGCAGTGGGGTCAGCCATCGGACTCAAGTTGCTTAGACTTCCTGATTGGCATCAAAGACAAAACACCCTATCTCTTTCTCTCTCTCTCTCTCTCTCTCTC
>CM051000.1:38532372-38557372 GCA_027704905.1 Muraenolepis orangiensis | reverse complement strand
ATACAATCGTAGAAATGGCTAAAAGGATGATTCCATTTGTCAGATTGAAATGTTTGTATTATTGATACCAACTGCAACTCCACAGGAAGGGCCAGCGTTGGGAAGCAGGAGGCGGTCGCTTCAGGGAGTGGAACTCGCTATAGTGAGAGTAAATAAATGGCTTTTTTGCACAATATAACACATATGTACACATCCTATCAGTCACTGGATTGTTCTTTTTATGTTCATTTTTTTTATTGTGTATAGTATTTTTATAGTATTTAGTTTCAGGAAATGCACACTGCGGCAGGGAACATTCCATTGCATTCCATTGTACGTGTTGCGAATGGCAAATACAAATGTTGAATGTTGGATGTTGAATGTTGGTTCTTCTAGTACTAGTAGTGTGATTCTCTGTCTCTTACGTCTTACGAGTTGTGAAGCCCTTCACACAACACCATGAGGTTACCATGGTGATGGAACATGGTGGTTGGTGGTTTTGGTTGATTTGGTTTATTTCACTCTGACCCTGCCCTCCTCTCAGGGAAAACCAAACAATCTTTCTCCAGACACTTGGACTCATACATTGATATAAATACTCACACATAACACTGTATATTTCTCTCTACTGGAGTTAGTAGCGTCTAGATAAATACATTTTAACTTTGCCTACCATTCACTATTTCATATTTTCATTGTTAAAAAATGCTAAAAAATAAAGCAAATTACAACAAACAATACTATATTTAGTAGTTATATTAGTAAATTATTAGCAGTAAAGAGAGAACTTTTCAGATTGTTTTTCTAATATTTACTATCTAACTTTACTCGGTTTTTAACAGTGTTGTACTGTGCAGTTGCATTTATTCCGTAACCATGACCTGATGTGGAGTTTAGTTATTGTGTTCAAATTAAAAATTGATGTGCAGTACATTTGTCAAATTTAATAAAATACGTTTGTATAATTGGATTACTTTATTATACATTATTGCAAATGTCATTAAAAGTACAATTATTCAACTATTATTTTTAATTTGTTTTATTATTATTCATTATGATAATAGTATGGTTGTGATACATGTATCATCATGCATGTTGTATTTATAATTAAATTAAATTATTTCAAGTATTTATAATGAATTGACATACATTTGTTTTAATGTAGTTGTTAAAACTAAATTAGTTTTTCTTAAGTATATAAAGATAGATTTGTGTTTACGTTTACAATATCAGCTTTTAGAGTTTATTAAATAAAGTAGACATTAGCATTGTAATTAATTAATCAACGGTCTCTTTATATGCTGAATTTGACAGTTATTTTTTCAAATTACAAAAATGGACAAACTAAGCATGTAATGTTTGGTCAAAAAACTAGTCCTAAAAGTAGCGCCAATATCATGCGAGAAAGAAATGTTCAGCTTTAAAAGCGACAGCTGTGTTGTTGATGTATGTATGTATATGTATGATGCTGACCCAGTAAACTATTGCCTCCCTTTCAAAAAAATGAAATGAAATGTTCCAGAGTGACAAGGAGCAATGAGGACTAATCGAGACATTATCTGCTCTTGTGTGATTCCACAGGCCCAATCCCTGCCCTAGCGCACAACCCTTGCCTATAGACTGCTGCAGGGTCAGGATGTCGGGATTAGCCCAGAATCCAAAATGAAGGGAACTCTGCCTGCAACCCAGACCCCTCCGGCCAGCCCCTCCACAACCCCACCCCCTGGCTCCTAAGCCCCTCCCCCCTTGCTGCCCCCTCCCCTTTGCCAATGGCCTGCTTCCCTTAAACTCGTGACAGCTGTTGCCTCACGTTAAACCCTATTTAGCAGACACAGATCTAAACGGCCCAACTAGGACACAGTGGGGTTAATGTGGGATTATTGCGCCCCCCACAGGCTGTGGCCAGTGGAGGCACTGCAGCTGCCTGTGGTTCACATTAGCAGAACAGAAATACTCCATAGGGATGCTGTAGTTATTACTTTATGTTGTGGTTATGCTCACCCAAGTAAAACACACATATATTTAAATTGGAACGTAATACTTAATATGTACGTAATATATTTGTTTGTATATTTAAGTATACCTAAACTAAAACAAGTACTTTTCTGTTCAATACTTCAATGAATTCCAAATGCAATATAATAGATTGAACTTCTATACTTGTAAATATGTACTACTGTAAGTACACACTACATATGATATTACAACACCAATAATTACTTAATACAATTATGTTGTCATAGAATGTTTTCTTAGTCTACTATACATTCACAATGAATACACCATGACACATTATTGTAACATTTAAAGTACACAGTATGATCACTTAATACATTTAAGTTATAATTAACATGTAATAAGAATATGCTTTCAGTGATTGCTGTCCTAGTATTTAAATATATAATCCAATTTGTGTTTTATACATATATATATATATTATATATATATATATTTTTTTTTGACGGGTGGTGTCACTGTGTGGTAC
The DNA here is from genome assembly GCA_027704905.1 of Muraenolepis orangiensis. Taxonomy (NCBI): domain Eukaryota; kingdom Metazoa; phylum Chordata; class Actinopteri; order Gadiformes; family Muraenolepididae; genus Muraenolepis; species Muraenolepis orangiensis. Next base: position 38,554,908 of record CM051000.1, on the reverse strand, counting down.
GGCAACACCACTACACGGGACAAGAAAGCCATCCAGAGGGTCGTGAGGACGGCAGAGAAGATCATGGGGTGTGCACTTCCATGCATTGAGGAGATCTGTAGGACCAGATGTCCATAGGCAGTGACCTACTGAACTGCTAGGAGTGCTGCCACTATCATAACATGTCATTAACATTACACTATCAGAACATATCATTAACATTACACTATCATAACATTATCATTAACATTACACTATCATAACATGTCATTAACATTACACTATCATAACATGTCATTAACATTACACTGTCATAACATTGTCATTAACATTACACTATCATAACATGTCATTAACATTACACTGTCATAACATGTCATTAACATTACACTATCATAACATGTCATTAACATTACACTATCATAACATGTCATTAACATTACTCTATCATAACATGTCATTAACATTACTCTATCATAACATGTCATTAACATTACACTATCATAACATGTCATTAACATTACACTATCATAACATGTCATTAACATTACACTATCATAACATGTCATTAACATTACACTATCATAACATGTCATTAACATTACACTATCATACTTTGCTGGACTTTCTGGAGTCATCACAGTTACTGCACTACTACGCTGTTGAAAAATTAAATAAATAAATAAAACACACGTGTACATATCATTTAACAGTCACTTTGCTGCTCTTTTTTGGTTTATTTTTATTGTATATATTATTAAATATATTATATATTATATAATGTATGGTATTGTTTTGTAGTTTTGTAGTTTTGTATACTGCAGGAGGAAATGTAAGCATTCCAATGTGCCTGTTGCAATTAGCCACTAAAAAGATCTTGTATCTTGTATACATATATATATATATATATATAAATATATATATATATAAATATATATATATATATTATATATATATATATATATATATATATATATATATTATATATATATATATATATATATATATTCACACACATATACACATATCAGTGGCAAGTGGTCCGTGTAAGCTGGGAATGGGAAGCATGCCCAGGCATTTGAAAGACGACAATATTCTTTATTGAAATTTAATTAGAATGTTGTTTTTTTTATTAATTAACTTTATTTCTGTAAAAACATTACAACATTTGTTAATTTTTTTCTCCAATTGATTAAATTTTTCGAATGACTTTTTGTTGTTGTTGATAATAATAATAATAATAAATTATATTTATAATGCACTTGATATGGTCAACTGGATGTTGGATGAATGTTAAACTAATAAGCAGGGTGTACAGCGCTAACTATGACATCTAAACATGCTCTCTATTTATAGCGTAAGCCTCATGTATTATTTTAAAAAATGTACGCCTGGAGAACCACATGCAATTTAGCTTTATTTTCGTCTGCTACATCATTTGCTTGTAGCTTGTTGTTAGCCAGTATGCTAATTTTGGCATTAGCCAAATTATTATTGTATTGTTATTAGCATAACAAACCACGGCTCATGTTTTTCCACGGAAACGTTACACGGTGAAATGTCACAAAAATTAGCGTTACAACGCAAGTTATAAAGTACATATCTATCAACGTTAATTGTAAAGAACATTTTCCTGGGAAATTATCCCAAATGAAAGCAAACATGTCCTACATGTTCAGTGGAGCCCAGCAGATTAGCCAACAATTAGTTCAACATTGAAATAACCAAGCACTATTATGCACTATTGATATAAATAACCATGTTAGACGTAGACCATGCATTTAAAAGGTCTAATGAACCAATGTTAAACAACACGTAGTTTCCTAAAATATCAAATCATCAATCAATAATCAATAATTTAATTGAATGAGATTCACAATCCCAGTCAGAAGCTGCGTTCAGGTTTGTGGTCTTCGAGGCATTTTCATATTTATTATGAACTGTCAGGGATATTAGTCATCTGGAATATCCCTAGCAGAGAGGAAGAGATGGAGACAGAAAGTGAGAGATTGTTCATATCTCAAATCTAAAGACTATCCTTATTTGATAAGCCGATCTGCTCTACTTCATTAAATGGTTGACTTCTGTAAATTGTGCAACCATAACCTCTACAAGCCATTTGGTCTAGTGTCCATGACACCTTTCAGCTGACACTCCTCAACGATACAATAGTCACACTAAAGAGATAGATTGATAGGGTTAAGGTTAGGGTTAGGTTGAACAAGACCTGGATGTCCCTGTTTCACAACCTGCTGGTCCTCATCTAGTGACGCATGTGGTGGTGGTGGACACAGTTTGAAATACAATTAATAAGTAATTTAAGTATTATTTAGTATCAAGTATTATTATTTATTACTAGTAGTATTATGTAAATGTACTTACATGTGCTATATAATATACTCAAATTAAATTAAAATGGAAATTCAATATTTATTACAATGCATTAGAAATGCATAAAGTATGCTATTGTAAAGCATACATGTGTACATTGATTCAAATAAACACTGAATATACTCGACACTAGTGTGCTCAAAAAGTATTTTCATATTTTAATATTAATATGGCCTACTTGGAATGCATAAAAAGTGTCCAGTTGTAGATTATTTAAGTAGCCGATATTGAAATTGACTGTATAACTCATGAAACAATATTAATACTGTTTTGGTTTATGAAAAGTAGTCACTGTAGATGATGGACACCAAGATTCAAGATTCAAGATGTTGTATTTGCCATTTGCAGCAAGTACAATGGAGTGCTTACTCCCCGTTCCCTCCCGCAGTATGGAATTATAAAACACAATTCTATAAAAACACTATACACAATAAGAAATGAACATGAAAAGAACAATAAAGTGACTGATGGATGATAAGTACATGTGTTGAATTGGGCAAAAAGCAAAGAGACCAGAAGAAGAATAAAGGAAAGAAGGAAGGACGAAAGCTGGACGACCATTTTGCGATACGCAAAACGTGGTAGTGGATTCAGAGTGGAGAGAGGCTGCAGGGGAGGCATGGAGGAGCACGGGACACTCAGACTATGTGACAGTTTGGGGGTGAGTGAAGAGCCTGTGGTGTGCTCACACACCAGGGGTTCAGGAGGAGGTTAGTGTGACAACGCCTTCCCCGGCCCCGTCTCCCTTAGTCCACTACCTCAAATATCCCGCGCCGCCACCGGCGCCGCCATCAACCGTCGAACCGGAACCCAGCTACCGCAGTTCGGTGACCTCCATCCATTGCTCAGCATTATCGCTAGCATCGCTACCTTCGTCATCACCCCCAGCATCAGCATCAGCATCATCATCATCATCATCATCTTCATCATCATCATCGCTCAACTCTCAGTGACCCCCTGGTGAGCTGGTTAATTTGGACGAAGGTTGGGCGATTTGTTGTGGATTGAAGTGCAGTGTGTGTGTGTGTGTGTGTGTGTGTGTGTGTGTGTGTGCGTGAGGACGTGGGGACGGGGGCCTTGTTTGTGATTTAAACAACACAACAGACGGGGTGAACTGGGGCCCTGGGGCCCCTGGGAGGGCCTGGCTTAGCGGGGCTTCATGTTGGAGCACAGCTCAGCTTGTTTTGCTCGAAGGGCACCGGATTTATTGTTGAAATTTGTTGGACATGAGAAATAGATCATATGAATGAGGATGTTTTATAAAGTAGAATTGTTATTATATAGTATTTAATGAGAGAGTGAAACTTGTATAACTACAATATAACTACACTGTGACAAAATAATAAAAATAATAATCATAATAATAAAAATAATAATAATAACAATGATTATATACGTACACATATACAAATGATACTTTTAATTAATATTGCACTTAGTAATAATAATTATAATGATAATAATAATAATACAACTTTTTTTTAAATTATTATTAATATTAATATAACACTAATAATTTGTGAAATAATAGATACATTCATACATACTCTTATATAATTCAAATCATAATAATGCTAATATTAATACATTACAATAATATACATAATAATAATAATAATACAATTACAATAATATAGGTATTATTAATATATATATACGTATATATATTATATATATATAGACATTTATTATTTTATTAGATATTTTTTGAGGGAATAACTTGTAGGGAATGACACAGGACAACAGGTGGGATTCGAACCTGCGTTGCTATGAGCCACATCACCTTTGAGGTTAGCGTGCGTAGTGGGTTGATTTTGGTTTGAATGGATGTCTTACCAAACTTTTTAATGTACATATGTATTTCATATATTTTATATAATTCATTAATTAAAAAATGTATCCAATTCATTTTAAATAAATATCTATAAAACAATTAGGAATTATATGTATTTATGTTTTTATTAAAATATGGTATAATATTGTATAAATGAATTGTTCCTGTCATGAACAATGTCATAATAATACTGACGATGACAATGATAATAAAGTACTATAATTATATGAAGAGTAATGATAATAATTTCATCACATGATAATTTTGAATTTGAATTTGTTTCAATATGGAAAACATGTTTGATCAAAATGGCTTGATCAAAGTTATTAAAGCTGAAAACAAAAATATGAATTTACCCCAAATAATACTTTTGATACTTTAAATAGCTGACTTGTATTAATATGAAAATAATATATGTCCAAATGCATTTGTGACCTCTACAATTGCAATAATTGCAAAAATGACTAACTTTTATTAAAAATTGTATTGCAATATAGTATATATTAAACCCAATAGATAATGTGTAATGTGATTGCATGTATTTGTATTTTAGGATCTATTCAAATACGCACAATACCAACATTAGCCAGCCAAGTAATTATATATATATATATATATATATATATATATATATATATATATATATATATATACACACCGTTCCAGGACCCCTTTAAACAACTAAAACAGTGGAATTCTACACCATTTTACATCACCTTGGTTATTGGCATGTAGACTAATAGAGACCTTTTCTTTATTTTTCTAATTTCAAGCCCACATTCCAGCACACACAGAACCCCCTCATCCTCTGTCCCTGTCGGGAGGAACACTAGCTAATGAGGAAACTAAAACACAGCTCAGCGATTAAATTTCTCTCAGCTATTTCCGAGTGAGTCGGCTCAAAAAACCTTCCCGTCCTAATCTCCCAAATGTCAAATCCGGGGGTCGTCGTCCAATCAGATGGCGTGGATTTGCTTTCCCTGCTCTGGCGGTTCAACGCAGGTTCATCTGGAGTTCACAATGGTGGTCGTGGCGACGATGGCACGCCGGCAATGGTGGCACCAGTGGACAGTCCGCCAAGCCTTGGCGACTGTTCCATTGACTGTGGAGTACCTGACCTCGGGCCAGTGCAGCCTGGCTGTACCTGGGACCAAGCGACCGGGGGCTGTCAAAAAGCTTTCAAGTCTACTCTTTTCAAACGATCCAGTCTTCTGCGTACAACGTACGACATGTGTATGTATCCTTTTTTTTTCACATCTCAAAAATGACATGTCTAAAAGGTTTTTTAGTTCAACTCAAAAGTGCTTTTGAGTCAGCATACACAGTACAGTAGAATGTAATTCCCATCTGAACATTAACCTACTTACTGAAAATCCTTGGCAGAGCACTCTGTCTTTCCCACTTTGGCCTGTGGCGTGTGACTGGGCCACTACTGCCATCAACAGGACATAACGTCCATCTCTGGTCTGCACATGACTGAAGGGTAGACACACACACACAGAGCCCTTCATGTAGACCAGGTACTTTTACACTATACATATCTGACATGAGGAAAAGTAGTTTTTCTTTTGTGTTATATATATATATATATATATATATATATCTCCCCCGCTGCAGGAAATGACATGTGATGTGATGTGTGTTCGGTGGGGTTTGTGGTGGAACTCTGTGAGCTGTGTGCTGGTATGTCTGTTGGCCCCGTGCTCATTCCTTGTCTCCTCTGAGAGTATTACAGGAGTAACAGCACCAACGCCACAGCCTCCCCTCTTAAACCCTGATCCCCAAGCCCAGGGTCAACCCTGCATCCCTTACTGTTTGGATTGCACAAAGCTTAAGCCAGGTGCTATAATGACCTTATAGCTCAAAGTGTGTGTGTGTGTGTGTGTGTGTGTGTGTGTGTGTGTGTGTGTGTGTGTGTGTGTGTTTGGTTCTCTGCTCTGCTTTTTAGGTCAAGGCATTTGTCTAAAGATTCAAGATTCAAGAAGTGTATTTGCCATTTGCAACCAGTCCAATGGAATGCTTACTGCCCATTCCCTCCCGCAGTATGGAATTCTAGAACAATACTATAGAAAATATAAAATGAACATAAAGTGATTGATGGGTGATATGTACATGGATGTTATATTGTGCAAAATGCCTTTAAAGCATTTTAAAGTGCCAGTAGTGCAGCAGCATCATGAATACAGTGCAGTACAGTGCAGAACAGTACAGGGACTGTAATGAGTCCAGAAAGTCCAGCAAAGTATGACAGTGTAATGTTAATGACATGTTATGATAGTGGCAGCACTCCTAGCAGTTCAGTAGGAGCACTGCCTGATAGTAGATTCAATCTGACACTTAACCTTGGCATAATGTGCTATGCAAGTATTTGCTTATTGTGTGGGTGTGACACAGTATGATATATTGTTGCATCTGATAATACACTACAGCCACCAATTTAATAAGACCAGCACCATGACACCTCGGCAAAGATGAATGACAAGACTAATACTGACCGCCTGAGAAATGATGACCCCCCCCCCCCTCCTCTCCTCAGACTCTGGGAGTCTCTGATAATGATATGGATCTAATGTAGCTTTGATTAGGCCACTGGGTCTTTCCATACCACAGCGCCGGGTTGCGTGTGCTTCAGTGGCTAAACTAAATGCAGCTCAATCATGAGACCACCGCAATATTTCAGTAATGATCACAGCCCCCGATGGCTTGGACCGCTGTTTCATCCCTAAACGGCCCCTCATCAGCACCCAGTCGGGAGCCGGGTGCCCTGAACTGCAAGCTGTTATGTAGGTTATCTCCACTAAAGAGCTTTGAACTGGGCTGGCAAATAAATAAAGTGTTTGTATGGGAGAGAGAGATGGAGAGCGGGGATGGGGGGGGGGAGAGAGAGAGAGAGAGAGAGAGAGAGAGAGAGGGGGGGGGGGAGAGAGAGAGAGCGGGAGAGAGAGAGAGAGGGGGGGGGGGGAGAGAGAGGGAGAGAGAGAGAGAGGGGGGGGGGGGAGAGAGAGAGAGCGGGAGAGAGAGAGAGAGGGGGGGGGGAGAGAGAGAGAGCGGGGGAGAGAGGGGGGAGAGAGGGAGAGAGAGAGAGCGGGGGAGAGAGCGGGGGAGAGAGGGGGGAGAGAGAGAGAGAGAGAGGGGGGAGAGAGGGGGGAGAGAGGGAGAGAGAGGTGAGTGCTCGGTCAGATCGTCTGCACATGGCACTCTGTGTCACATCCGAGAGCAGCCATTAAAACACTGGCTGATCTAATGTGAGCGAGTGTGTTGTGCATGTGTGTGCATGTGTGTGTGAGTGTGTTGTGCATGTGTGTGCATGTGTGTGTGAGTGTGTTGTGCATGTGTGTGCATGTGTGTGTGAGTGTGTTGTCTAGCGCGCACAAACCTTTGAGTTGAGACGGGGAACATTTAATGAAAGGGTTAAGGTTAGGGTTAGGGTTAGGCTCCTCCCCATCCAGCTAAAGATCTTCCCAAGGGACCTCCATGTAACATGTATGGACCACATAGCATGGACTACAAACATGTCATACTTTGACATGTTTGCTTTCGAAACTTGCGATATAATAATAATTCACAGCCAACTGCACAATATCTAAACATAAAATGCAAACTAGTAAATAAAAAGGCCTTCGGTTTGTGAGTTGAGCTTCCAAGTTGTTCCGATATCAGACACTGTTTCATTGTGAAAACCTAATTAGGTTGGTTTGCATTTAACGCACATAGCCGCTAATTCAATAAAGACGGCGTTAAATTAAAAACAACATTTTGAAACTCATGTTTCAAGTGGATGAAAATTAAATGCTTTGAGAAGAATTGATGTTGCGTGAATGATTTGTTTTTACTGCTGCCCATCTTTAATAGAGTGAAAAAAACACTCTTATATATGTTCTAATGGATTGCGTCGTAAACTGGCTTTCTATAAGGAACGAAAATACTACTTTAATCAGCTTCATTTTGAGCCTTATAATACCAGTATCTAGGAGGTGGTGTGGGGAATATCTGATGTATCAATCTCATGTTGAAACATGTGGGACTTTCAAAAATGTCAACACCACATTCGTCCCCCGGCCCACCCCCTGACCAACACCCTGCTACAAGCCTTTCTCTTTATATTGACGCTTGCGGCGGCGGAGAGAAGAAAAAAAAGAACCCATTTCCGTTGCGTCCACTTGCTTTAACCGCGGGGCTGTCGTTGGTCTCAAGTGTGAACCAGGTTCCCCGGGAGGGCCGGTGGGGGCCACCACACCGGGGGCCAACATGTCAGACACGATAGCGATCCGTGGCCTTGAGTGGAGTGTGGATTTTGGGAAGATGTGATGGAAAAGAGCAGAGAAAAACATATCTGGGAATCGCTGAGCGAAATGCTATATGTGCACACACACACACACACACAAACGCCCACACACACACACACACACACACACACACACACACACACACACACACACACACACACACACACACACACACACACACACACACACACACACACACACACACACACACACACACACACACACACACACACACACACACACACACAGCTGTGACTGGGGAGTTGCCCAGCAAAGTACATTTCTCTGCTTTCTTTGACTTCTAAATGTGTAAATGTGTATGTTCTTGCACTGTGACGGTAGAAATGGAAGTGTGATTGTGAGTCTTTAAAAGAAGCAACTTTCAATCCCCTCCTCTCGTGTCCTCTCTCTGTCACTACGTCTGACGCTTCCACCCCAAAAAAAATCATTTTAGCTTTGCTTGAGGAATGACCTTAGAGTGACCAAACTCTTTCAACCACTCAAATGCCAATTAAATAAAAATATGTTTACAACATTCGGGAAAATAAAATAAAATAAACCGCATTCGCTTTTTACCCATTTTCCTAAATGTTTGCTTTCACCTTGAAGTTTAAGGTTTTATTCAGGCCGTAACGGTATGGCAACGCGTTTGATAGATAGATAGATAGATAGATGGACTTTATTCATCCCGAGGGAAATTGTTGTGCAACAGTCGCAATACATACATAGAGAGAGAAAGTTAAAAAAATGTCTAAATAAAAATAATAATAAGATAAAAATAACATGGGATGAGGTGTATTACAGATAAAGTGCAATGTCCAACAAGTAAAACATATAAAAACAAAGTAGAGAGAGAGAGAGAGAGAGAGAGAGAGAGAGAGAGAGAGAGAGAGAGAGAGAGAGAGAGAGAGAGAGAGAGAGAGAGAGAGAGAGAGAGAGAGAGAGAGAGAGAGAGAGAGAGAGAGGACATCAGGTCACTGTGCCTCCTCTGTCCATCTCTGTTTGCAGGTGGTGAATAAAAAAAATAGGTCTTTGAGTTCAGCTTGTGGGCCACTTCACTGCACTCACATAAGGGGTGAAAGAGAGCATAAATATATACGGTAAATCATCAACGCATGCAATGCATCATTTGAGGGTTTGCTGGATTATTTATGAGCACGGTTGACAGCGGAGATAGAAACATACCGACTGCATTCCCAACCAGAGACTACTTTTAACAGTTGGCGGCAGGGAGATGTTCGCCGAGCTTCAAGCACAAAAAGCCAAAAAGACTACATTTAGTTGCTGTAGTTTTGAAGTAGTAGTTGTAGTGCTAGTGGTAGTGGTATTAGTAGTATAATTTGTAATACTAGTAGTAGTGGTAGTAGTTGTAGTGCTAGTGGTAGTGGTATAAGTAGTAGAATTGGTAGTACTAGTAGTAGTGGTAGTAGTTATAGTAGTAGTAGTGGCATTAGAAGATGCACTAGTAGTACTAGTAGTAGTGGTAGTATTTATAGTGGTAGTAGTGGAAGTGGTGGTAGTAGTAGTGGTCGTACAAGTTTCAAATTGTATTTGACAGGTACACAGATATACATATACAAACAAGCAGATGGCCACTCTGTAGACTGTTAAAGTACATATCAGACCAAACAACAAACAACATGACAAAAGTATGACATTTATAAAAAATAATAATAGATTGAGTAAGTAAGTACAACAGTGCATGCAGCACACATAATGTACAATAAGGTAGTCTAAGCTGAGCTAAGTAAACGTTTGTATTAATACATAATAAGTAAAGTAGTAGCTGTATTTTAAATGAGTCAGGTTCATTTATATATCTATTGATGACGGTTTAATAAGAGGTTCATATGGCACATTAGTACAGCAGGACTTTGACACTTGATATTCCAGCCCCAATAAGATTGAGATAAATGTCAGGTTGGTTATCTAAAAAAACACATATATAATTGTATTATTTATGTATTAATTATAATGATTATTGTTACATATAGAATTGTGTTTAAATATATTATGTATATGTAATATATAAATAATGTATACAACAATACACATACTACTAAATACCAATAACATTCTTCTGTCTAAAAGTAATCACAACTAGCTAAAGCTAAACAAAAGAGTAAAAATACAATTACTTTAAATATAACAACGAAAATGTATGACAAATAAAAATACATACTTTTTTATTATTCTTTTATATTTTTATAATTAATTAAATAATTACAAAAAAGAATAGCAAGACAAATAGTTACATTAATTTAATATAATATGACAAACAAAATATAAATAATTACATATTCATAAATGTCACAATGTTAATAATATATAAAAGTGAAATACCAATTTTTATAGAATTTGCCTTGTATTGAGTTTATTCTATTTTTTATAAGTGTATTAATTTATTGGGGGGGTTGATATATTTAACCTTTAATATTGTTTAAAAATGTGGTGATTTTTGGCAGAACATTTTAATATTTTCTGCTACAAACCACCAAACAATAAATATTCCAAAAAAAATAGATCTATGTTTTATATAAATCAATGATTCATATATGTATTCAAATATCATATATTTGCACAAAAAAAATAAACAAAACCTGACATTAACCAAGTTATTGGATAATTAAGGGAACATGTAGCATCTTCAATGTTGATCAAAGAGTTAATCCAATATGTTTTGTGAACATCTTAGACAAGGTAACATGTTGAACATATGGATGTGACTGTGAATGAGATAATAAGATAGTAGAAACAGACAAACAGATGGAGAGAGAGAGAGAGAGAGGGAGAGAGAGAGAGAGAGAGGGAGGGAGACCTCGACCCCGTACCTTTAGTGACCATCGGCCGGAGGACGATGAGAAAGAGGACCGTAGGACAAGCTGACCTACATACACACACAGCAACCGACCAGACTGAAGCCCACCACACCACAAACGTGTAGCGACGGCTTAGCATACTGGATGATGTAGGAACATCACATGTACCAACCGCACTGGTAGGTACATGTGATGTGATGTGTGTGTGTGCGTCTCGGGCATCAGTGTGTGTGTGTGTGTGTGTGTGTGTGTGTGTGTGTGTGTGTGTGTGTGTGTGTGCGCGTGCGAACGTGTGATCAAATATACCATGTGAAGGAAGAAGAAGAAGAAGAAGAAGAAGGAGGACATCGCCCCCAAGAACAGTGGAGTTCCTATTTTCCAGTCGTTTGAAAACAGCGGGCCGGGTGGAAATATGATAGTGTGCAATCATAAAGGAATGGCTGTAATTTATGTTCCTTGCCTGATGATAATTGCCGGCTGGACTCTCCGGTGCCCCCCTCCACTTCACCTTGGGCAGGAATCCCCCCCCACCCCCCCTCCTTCTTTCTGTCTAAAACAAACGCGGTAGGAAGCCAGACGATTGGTTACTCAGGCTCTGTGACCTCTGACCCGGTCTTTTATCAGCTCCTCATCCCCGGAGCCGCGAATCGACTCGGTAAGAAGGGGAAGAGGCGAAGAAGAAGAGGCCGACCGCGAAGCATCCAGACGGGTCACGCAAATAATGGAGATCAAGAACCCAAGTTGAGATCTGTGTTGCTTCTATGGATATTCAAACTGGTTACACTGACTGGTTAGAAAGACTGGTTACACTGACTGGTTATAAAGACTGGTTATACAGGGAGACTGGTTACACAGACTGGTTACACTGACTGGTTATAAAGACTGGTTATACAGGGAGACTGGTTATACAGGGAGACTGGTTATACAGACTGGTTATACAGGGAGACTGGTTATACAGGGAGACTGGTTATACAGGGAGACTGGTTATACAGACTGGTTATACAGGGAGACTGGTTATACAGGGAGACTGGTTATACAGATTGGTTATACAGGGAGACTGGTTATACAGACCGGTTATACCAACTGGTTACACAGATTGGTTATACATACTGGTTAAACAAGAAAGACTGGTTATACACATATCTACATATATATATATATATGTGTGTGTGTGTGTGTGTGTGTGTGTGTGTGTGTTGATGTTCCCCTGCCAAAAAGAAGAAGACCAATGAGAATATGTTTGTATGTGATGTAAAAGTTGAAAAATCGAGTGCATTCGAATGAAAACTATGAAATACAAATATATCGAAATAAATACATCAATAAATACATCAATAATATATACATTCATTAATATATGAATTGTCCATCCGTCGGTCTGGCGAAATGCAGAGCAAAGAGTTAAATTGAAGAGTGTTAGGTGGGAGGTGGGCGCTGAAAGAGATTTGATCATCCAATAACCACAATAACCACACTCCTCAATAGGAAGCGCTGGTATTAGGGGGTGAATGTTGTGAAGTGGGTTTGAGAAGCAAACAGAATGGACGGCCGTGCGGATGAAGCAGGGCGGGCCTTACACGTTTCAGAGGAGGAAGTAGGTCAACCAGCCATAATGAGGGTGAACTTTTGACCAGGATGTGTTGTTTCTACAAAGACTGAGAAGAAGAAGAAGAATATGTAAAAATAATATAATTTCCCATGCTGTTCTTGACGTAAGGCAGGAATTTTACTAGGGTTATGCAAATTGTAATTGAACAATAAGGCCGTCCCTTTATTTAGATCCTAGCTCACAGACACATCCGGACATTGGATGTGAATCTCCTTCCACTTGTTTCAGAAGGTCTGGTCATCGTCTAACAAGGGTTCCTGACCTTCTTCTGTCCTCAGAAATCCTTCCTTCACTACGACGGGCGGCTGAGCCTCGCTGACAAGAAACAAAAATGGCAGCTGACGGTCAGCATCTCTTCTCTCCACGGAGGCTGTCGTTTTGTATTTTTTCCTCAAATCCCACCAAGGATGAAAGCTTCTCTCTCTAAAACGTTGACACTATTACCCTGAAACCACCTCCATTTCATCTGAGCCATGGCATTTCTTCCAGGGATGATGAAACATCCGGAAGGTTGAGTCTTTTTAACCAGCTGCCTCTTCCATAGATCGTCTACGTACCATTTTATGCTGTCTTTTCCCTTTTGTGTCTTATTTCTGCTCTCTCTCTGTGTTTGTGTGTGTGTCTCTCTCTCTGTGTTTGTGTGTGTCTCTCTCTCTGTGTTTGTGTGTGTGTCTCTCTCTCTGTGTTTGTGTGTGTGTCTCTCTCTGTGTTTGTGTGTGTGTCTCTCTCTCTGTGTTTGTGTGTGTGTCTCTCTCTGTGTTTGTGTGTGTGTCTCTCTCTCTGTGTTTGTGTGTGTCTCTCTCTCTGTGTTTGTGTGTGTGTCTCTCTCTCTGTGTTTGTGTGTGTGTCTCTCTCTCTGTGTTTGTGTGTGTCTCTCTCTCTGTGTTTGTGTGTGTCTCCCTCTCTCTGTGTTTGTGTGTGTCTCTCTCTCTCTGTGTTTGTGTGTGTCTCTGTGTGTGTGTGTGTGTGTGTGTGTGTCTCTCTCTGTGTTTGTGTGTTTCTCTCTCTGTGTTTCTGTGTTTCTGTGTGTCTCTCTCTCTCTTGTTCTGTGTTTCTGTGTGTTTCTCTCTCTCTCGTTCTGTGTGTGTCTCTCTCGTTCTGTGTGTCTCTCTTTCTCTGTGTTTGTGTGTGTCTCTCTCTGTTTGTGTGTGTGTGTGGGTCTCTCTCTCTGTGTTTGTGTGTTTGTGTCTGTCTCTCTCTCTCGTTCTGTGTTTCTGTGTGTCTCTCTCTCGTTCTGTGTGTGTCTCTCGTTCTGTGTCTCTCTTTCTCTGTGTTTGTGTGTGTGTCTCTCTCTGTTTGTGTGTGTGTCTCTCTCTGTTTGTGTGTGTGTGTCTCTCTGTTTGTGTGTGTGTCTCTCTCTGTTTGTGTGTGTGTCTCTCTCTGTTTGTGTGTGTGTGTCTCTCTCTCTCGTTCTGTGTTTGTGTGTGTGTGTCTCTCTCGGTGTTTGTGTTTGTGTGTTTGTGTGTGTATCTCTATCTCGTTCTGTGTGTGTGTGTGTGTGTCTCTCTCTCTCTCTCTCTCTCTCTCTCTCTCTCTCTCTCTCTCTCTCTCTCTCTCTCTCTCTCTCTCTCTCTCTCTTTTGTGTATGTGTGTGTTTTTTTCACTCTCATTCTATGTATGTGTTTCTCTTTCTCGGTGTGCGTGGGTTTGTCTCTCTCTCGTTATGTTCTGTGTGTGTATCTCTCTCTCTCACTCTCATTCTGTGTATGTGTGTGTCTCTCTCGTTGTGTGTGTGTGTGTCTCTCTTGCTCTCGTTCCGTGTGTGTGTGTGTGTCTCTCTCTCTCTCTCTCTCTCTCTCTCTCTCTCTCTCTCTCTCTCTCTCTCTCTCTCTCTCTCTCTCTCTCTCTCTCTCTCTCTCTCTCTGTGGCGGCCTCATAATATCAGATTGCACAGTCTGCTCAGGCCAAATGTGAATTTTATACTCCAGTAAGCACAAGCTTTACACTTTCATTAGCTCACATTCTCCTCAGCGGTGCAAAAGCCATGTCCGTGAAGGGAAGGCAAGGGGCCCGCTCGTGGCTCCAGGGCTCCAAGAGACAAGGAGGGGGATAGACAAGGAAACATGAAGGCTTCACACACACTCTGATCCATGGACATGCTCAGCCAGAGGATCCTGTGCTAGTATAGTGATTTGCATAGTTTGCAGTTTGGTATTTGTCTCTTTTTTAATTATTGTACTGCGCTGTACTTTTGCTTGTTGAGAGTTGTTGGAGACCCACATTTCTCATCTGTGATTCATGGAGTTAACCTAATCCTATTTAATCTCTGTGCATGTTTGCAGCATCAGGAACCACAACTCACTACTCCTGGCCTGTGTCCATGCTGTGGTTGTTGCCACATACAGTGTTGCAACAACACACTTACACAGAGTTATCCAGAGGGATCATAATTCATTTGCAACAATTTCATCCTTGGTTACACATGCTTTTTCTTGAAGTTCATACCTTCCGTCAAATATTATGATTTCACGGGTACAAGGAAATCTCCAAGGGGGTCCAAGTCAAAGCAGCGTGTGAAGTTCATGCGTGTTCTGCCTCTTGCTCAGATACATCCCACATCGTTTACTCTGTCCCACTGGGATGAGACCAGCTGTCAAAATAATTCCTCAATGACTGTTCTTATTTCTCTTCTTTTTTCCAGTATTAACCCTAACTGTACATCCTCAAAATGTTGGGTACCACTCGGGATCTCGAAGGGCACACAGAGTTGGGCCTGGAGGATGGGGGGGGGGGGGGTGGTCACCGCCCTCTGAAGACGGACCAATCACGATCTTAGAGCCGTCCAGGTCTAGTTTTTTGAGAGCCATAAAATTTGGCCTCGCCATCACACCACCCTCCACAGACCCCCATCCAAGTTCCCTACCATCTACCCATCATCCTGCCCTCCATTCTCCCCTCTATCCACCTATCACCTATCCCTCCATTCTCCCCTCTATCCACCCATCATATATCACCCATCCCTCTATTCTCCCCTCTATCCATCCTCATCCAGCCCTCCATTCTCCCCTCTATCCATCCTCACCCATCCCTCCATTCACCCCTCTATCCATCCTCATCCAGCCCTCCATTCTCCCCTCTATCCACCTATCACCTATCCCTCTATTCTCCCCTCTATCCACCTATCACCTATCCCTCTATTCTTCCCTCTGTCTACCTATCATCCAGCCCTCCATTCTCCCCTCTATCCACCCATCATCTATCCCTCTATTCCCCCCTCTATCTATCCATCATCCATCTATCATCCATCCCTCCATTCGCCCCTCTGTCCATCCATCATCTATCTCTCTATTCTCCCCTCTATCCATCTATCATTCATTCCTCCATTTTCCCCTCTATCCATCTATCATCCATCCCTCCATTCTCCCCTCTATCCATCTATCATCCATCCCTCCATTCCCCCCTATATCCATCTATCATCCATCCCTCCATTTTCCCCTCTATCCATCTATCATCCATTCCTCCATTCTCCCCTCTATCCATCTATCATCCATTCCTCCATTCTCCCCTCTATCCATCATCCATCTATCATCCATCCCTCCCTTCTTCCCTCTATCCATCACCCATCCGTTCACCATCCACCTGTCCCCTTTTGTGTCTCTCTCTCCCTCCATTACGCAACCGTTCCCTTACCCTCTCTCTCGCTCTCTCTCTCTCTCTCTCTCTCTCTCTCTCTCTCTCTCTCTCTCTCTCTCTCTCTCTCTCTCTCTCTCTCTCTTTCTATCGCCTCCTCTCTGTCCCTCCATCCCTCTTTCATTCCCTTCACCCCACTGACTTCTCATCTGTTCTTCCTCTTCATACTTCCCTCCCTTCATTTACCCTGCCCTAATTAACCTCAAGCTCTCTCTCTCCCCCCCCCCCCCCCCTCTCTCTCTCTCTCTCTCTCTCTCTCTCTCTCTGTGTTTGTGTGTATGTCTCTCTGTCTCTCTAACTGGGTTGAGCTGGGCATTGAGCTGAGCGCTCGCCCCGTCCCCCCCTCCCCCCCCTCTCTCTCTCTCTCTCTCTCTCTCTCTCTCTCTCTCTCTCTCTTATCCCCGCCTCACTGTGTCCATTCTTAGCGGTGCTGAGAGCAGCTTTGCTCTTTAAACTAATGGTCCGTTCTGTGAAACAGACCTGATTACTGCCTGACATTGCAGATTAAAAGCGGCCACGGGGAAAAAAGGCTTGTCGCCCGCCCACTTATGTTGACTTTTATTTACACTGCGTCCAATCATCTCAGGCCCGTAAACATCCACTTGGATCTACTATTAACCTATTTATTTTTATTTGATTAATTACTACTTTATTTATTATTATTAATTTAATTTAATCATTAGTACTTTTTTTGGTTTTTACTTCTGAACAGAGAGATAATAGATTAGAAACATATATACTGTATATATACACACAAAACAGATTATTATATATACATTATTATACGACAAAATACATGTATAATAATATATAAGTATGATTATAATATTATATTATATATAATTATAATTATAATAAACATAAAGATATTTTTACATAATTTAAAAAGTTTTTCAAATGTGCATTAGGGTGCATAACAATTTAAGAACGGGGTAGTTGCTTGTTGAAATTATATATTCTTAACTTTTTAAAGAGTTACAACTAACTTAAGACAACGACAAAATTGCTTCATTAATACACAAAGCAGCATGTTTGTCGTAGGTTGAAAATAATTAATAATGCTCATTCATTGATGAGTTTGCAGACTTACTTTAAACATTGTTTTTGACAATGGGTTGTTCAAAAACTTGAAAAAACCCCATCATGAAACAACCCCCTTTGGAAATATAGTTACCGACAAGACAATAAAGAACAATTGAAATCTAACAAGATTTAAGATGCACTTACATGCATTTTAAAGGAGGTAAAAATTATATATATTATATATATATAATACAGGCAATAAAAGCTATATATATTAGGAGGCATTTACAAGGCAGGAGAAGGCAGCCAAGAACAGATTCTCACATTCTTTCTCAACTGCTTTAATTAAAAGCCGTACATCATAGTCTCTGTCTGCTTCCACAGTTACAGACAATACTGAAAAGGTGAACAAAGATTTAGGAAAATATATGAGATAATGTATATTATATTCATTATTCGATATGGTATATTACACAATATGCAAGCTCTGTGATTTAACAATGATATCAATATCACATATACAAAAGTATATGTTTATAACAGTTTCAGATTCAATTTCAAATCAGATAATTAGGTTGTATTCCATCATAAGCAATACTAGATAATAATAACAAATTTAATGTCGGAGAAATGTATAATATATATATATATATATATATATATATATATATAAAAAAACTGTTCTTTGTTAAAGTTTACACTATACACATTAAGACCCCTGCTTCACAGCGATGCACAAATATATACGGGGCACACAAGTTTAATAATAAAAAAAAAAAGAAAGAAATAAAAACCGAATATAATGTCTGCGCTCAGAGGTCAGGCTGAGGTCAGGCTTCAACCCCGGCGATCCGTGTCGGTTGGTGCTGCTCGGGGGTGCGTTGTTTCACCGTCCAACGCGGACCCAAAACGCAGGAGCCAGCGGGAGCCAGTGGCGTCCTCAGGTCTCCTCTCTGAGTCAGCCCCTCTCCCCCCCCCCCCATCACGGACAATTTTAACTACCAACGACCTCTCTCCCCCCCTCTCTCTCGCTCTCTCTCTCTCTATCCCTCCCCCTCTCTCGCTCTCCCCCTCTCTCTCTCTCTCTCTCTCTCTCTCTCTCTCTCTCTCTCTCTCTCTCTCTCTCCCCCCCCCCCTCTCTCTCTCTCTCTCTCTATTTGTGTCTATGTCTCTCTGTCTCTCTTACTGGGTTTTTTAACTACCAACGACCGGTCGTGACCCTGACGGCCTCGTCCACTGTGACCACTAACGGCCATTTCCGCCGATTTTGGAATGTTCGTTTTTTAGTTTTGATTTTAGTTGTTGTTGTTATTTTCAGTTGAGTTTTGTTTCAGACTTGATTTGACATCAAGTGCCGGTGCCACTTGCGACTGGATCTTGATCTTGATCCACGGGACGCAGAGTGGTTCTGTCGGTAAACTTTGGCTTACTGGTACTCTTTTGTCGTATAATGTTAGTCAAACTAAACTGGAATCAGAAACCACAACAGTTTTAGGGACTAAGTACAATAGCTTTCGGGTAGTACGGCTATAGCCTTATTTAGGTCTTAAAGGCACTCAAATAAAATCCAAAGTCTGGATATATTTTTCAAAAGGATGTAGTATAGTATAGTATTGTATAGTTTAGTATAGTACTGTTGTAGGAAAATCATACTGTGGGAGTGAATGGGGAGAAAGCGTTCCATTGTACTTGTTACACATGGCAATAAAAGCTTGAATCTTGAATTCAATGTCTTGAATGTCTATGATTTCTGACAGTTCCTAGTTTAGTTTATTTGTGTTCTTGAAATATGAATGACAACAAAAAATGATGCCAATGATGTGTCACTTTATGGGGAATGTTTTGAAGTACAATCTGCCATTCTAGGAGTGATAGATGAATTAAAAAGGACCGACTATGGTACCCCGGAAGCAGGCTCTAGTGTGACCGTGTGTGTTAGACATGGTGTGTCGATTGGCTCTGGCAGAGTTAAATGAAAGCCCTCCCCCACCCTCCCTCCCTTCCTCCCTCTTTCCCTCCCTCCTTCCCTCCCTCCCACCACGGGTGGAATAGCAGCACATTAAGGAGCTTGGGTTGCGGGTCACATGCTGTCGCGCTCCATCCATCAGCTCTCAGCTCTCAGCTCTCCACCCCCTCCACCCTGTTGGCGGGGGAGAGAGAGCGAGCTGATTAACCCGACATAGAAAGAGGCGGGAGCTAGGACCCGGGGGGGGGAGGTATAGGAGGAGAGGATTGGCCCTGAGAGGAGTCAGGTGACTCAGCATGCCAAGAAACAGCTCTCAGGCTGAAGGAATAATATACAGTAACTGGATTGTGGTCGTGTAGGATTCAGCAGGTCCAGATATTTGATCAGTCAGTTTAGAGTTGGACAGGAATAGTTTATTAGCGAGAAACAGAGAGAGAGCCATTATAGCTCCATGTCTTTCAAAGGGGTTTCCTTGAATCCAGTGTGTGTTACACAAACTCTCGGGCTTGGGCCTTTGGCTCTGTGGAAATGCGTATGAATCATCAGTGCTTCCCTAAGCTCTACGGACACTATCGTGACAGTTGAAATGGTCAAACTGTATATAATATATGCAGGATGCATACTGCTTAGCGAGCAGTACAGCGTTATGGGTATTGGAGCAGCGGTTAAATAAAAATACTGCTGTCGGATATGTATTTATTCATTGTAATACATTTCTGCATTCGTTTTGGACCAGACATATTTTTTATATATATATATATATATAAATGTATCATATTTTTTATTGACATTTTGTAAGATATAATTATAATAATAATTGATGTATTAATAATAATAATAAGCACCAGTGGACATCATATGTCATATATGTAACCCCCAAATATGCAACATCATAAAGAAAACATCTCTCTTTTTGAATCAGGACCTCAATCATCATTTTTTGTATAAATTCTTCTAGGAAAGCCCCACAAATGCATCATAGCAGGAAAAACTGTTGAGTTAAGTCCTCCATTTTACAAGAGGCATAGATCTACTGCAGTGTCTCCGCAGAGATGTCCGTGTGTATAAAATGGATGAAGAGTTTGGTTATTCCAGAAGGGGTGGGGTGTGTGTGTGTGTGTGTGTGTGTGTGTGTGTGTGTGTGTGTGTGTGTGTGTGTGTGTGTGTGTGTGTGTGTGTGTGTGTGTGTGTGTGTGTGTGTGAAGCCGTCTCATATGAGTATTCATCGTCCCTTTGGCGCACACCGTTGTTTCAAATATATACACCAGCCGTACTTTTAATAACAGTTAGGAAAAAAAATAAAAACATTTCCCATGACTCATATTAATTAAGCCGTTTATTAAAGTCAGCTGTAGTACTGGTATTGGAGCTTTTTTTGTTTAACCCACTTTTGGACTACTTTTTTAGAAATAAACACGCATAGATCCAAACAGTTGCACGGTTTACCAACACAGGAGAAAACCAACACACACCGAAGACGATTTTCTTTTTTCTAAATGTGAAGCTGGGTTTGGGCGTTAATAGTCTAACTCATATTTCACAAGCTCACAGGTTTACCTCCTCGTTTATGAGTCTGCGCAATAAAATAAAACCCCAAAACAGACTTGATTTGTGGCAAACAGATTTTCCTCCGGTGCCGTTTACCGTGACAGAGATTGAAAATGCACATTGTGAATGACCACAATTCTGCTAAAGCCATCACGGTGGTTTTATAAGCAGCTTGGTAAGCTAAAGTGACCATAGCTTATTTAAGGTCAGATCGCAAACTTTCCTCTAGCTCACCGGTCAACTGTTATTAAACTGTTGGTATTTTATTATCTTATTTCTCCTGACATCCTTCTCTCCCCTCCCTCTCTCAAGCAGCCCTCCATGACCATGCCATTATTAACAGGACGTCGAGGCTTGCTAGAGTTTTAAACATTATTATGGAATTTTTATTTTATGGGAAAAACGTAAAGCTATTAAGATACGAATCGCAGGCAGCGTATGTATTAAGTCAAATGTGTAGTTACTAATATATGTTTAATGTGTTTTAATTGAATAATACTACATATTCATCTCATCATTTTAACAAGAACACAACAGATAACACTAAAATAGTTATCCAGGAACAAAAACTATCTAGTAAAAGTGTACAATCATCCACCAAAACTGATCCCTGACCAGCACACAACATTTCATGACACAGAGCACCGAGCCAAGCTCTGTTTGGGGGGAGTCTGTGTATCTTACATTCACTCCTGAAACCCAGGGTTTGGAACTGACTCAGAGCCAGCCTATAAAGAGCCTTTTCCAGCCACAAACATCACAGTTTCCAGCCAAGCCTGCAGAGTATGGACCCAGAGCAATGGCCTGTTTCTAGGGTTCATAGCTCTGTGTGAAATCCCCCCCCCCCCCAACCACCCCCCCAACAGTACTGAGATATTGTGATATTTTTATTTATTTGTATTGGTTGTTATTCTTAAACGTGTTTCATTTACAGTTTGTTTTCCTCTTCACATCCCACATGACGTACACATAAACCCGACATAACCACTGTGACATACGTAATGGCATTATGATGGCGAGTGGCTGTGTAAACATAACTGTGTTATTAAACTCACTCACTGACCTGACCGTTATTGCTTTTATTAATATTCTTATAGTTGAACATGATTGCATCTGAAATGAAAAAGAAATCACACGAATTCCTCGATGTGGAAATGTAATCTTAAAATTGGTGGTGGACACAGTTCTTTCTTTGTGAGAAAGCTATGGTTTGCTCTGAGGTTTTGGGTGAACGGAGTTTGACAGTGGGCCCGATGGCAGGGCAATGCCAACGCCAGTTTCCTGTCAAATATGCAGAAGACAGATTAAGAGGGGGGAATAAAACCACATCTTTCTAAAACCCACACATTATTGATTTGGCAAGAGGAAACCACCATTTTTTCACATCTGTTTCCTAGAACTAAGCTACTAAGCAAGAAACTGATGGGGAAAGTCATGCATGGCTGCATGGC
>CM051000.1:38512372-38524872 GCA_027704905.1 Muraenolepis orangiensis | reverse complement strand
CTAATATGGGAGTCGATACCGTATTCAGTGTGAAAACGGAATCTCTCTCTCTGTCTCTCTCTTTCTCTCTGTCCCTCTCTCTGCCCCTCTTCTCTCTCTCTCTCTCTCTCTCTCTCTCTCTCTCTCTCTCTCTCTCTCTCTCTCTCTCTCTCTCTCTCTCTCTCTCTCTCTCTCTCTCGCTGAGCCCCAGACTAAAAGCAATGCAATGCAAGTATTTCCCCCAAGTATTGAGACACAGAGAGAGAGAGAGAGAGAGAGAGAGAGAGAGAGAGAGAGAGAGAGAGAGAGAGAGAGAGAGAGAGAGAGAGAGGAGAGAGAGAGAGAGAGAGAGAAATGGGGTTCTCCCATCTCTGTCCAGAAGCAGGAAATGCATTATGGTTAATTTCCCCTCTCCAAATGTATCCGCAGGGTGACATCAGAGTGCTGTTGCATGCTGGGTAAGGCCAAACGGAGCACCACAGTTTCGGCCCACGGCTGTGTGTCGTCTGCCAGCAGCATTTTCACACAGCGCCCGCAGATATGAAAGCCAAGCCAGTAATGACAAACAAATGAGGGCGAGATAGAGGGAGACGGACCCTGTAGATGTGATCCGCTGTCCACTCACCCCCACATAAAAAGCGGTTGCCACCACCGGATTGAATTACGGTTCTCATTCACGCCGGGGTTTCGCCGGACAAAAGACCCTTTGCTTTTCGTGGAGAGCAGATGCTCGCCTTGGTGAGCTTCACACACCTCAGTGCACACCTTAAGCTCCCCCCCACCCCCCCTCACTATCCCAGAGCAAGCTGCTTTGACATCTCGTCCTGGTGTTTTATGCTCTCTCTCTCTGTCTGTCTGTCTGTCTGTCTGTCTGTCTGTCTGTCTGTCTGTCTTCTTCTCTCTCTCTCTCTCTCTCTCTCTCTCTCTCAAAGGTCAAAGGTTATGCGGAGGACAGGTGTGTGTGGAGGTGAGTCCTATTCTATTCTATTAACAATGGACCGCCGACGTCGAATAAAGCCCCGGGTGAGTCCCCTCACAATAGACCAGCGTCAGCAGCCCGGGACATGGTCCCAGGACATGGCTTCAGGGAGAGACTCAGTACACCCGTCTGCTCCATACACCGTCCAATTAATAAGCTATTCCCCCCCCCCCCCAGTCTGTCTTGTGATAAAGTCACCTTAAAAATAAATAAAAAAAGCATTGCTTGCTGTAATTTGGCTGATCAGATATCGGCTGGAATGACGGCGAGTGGTTTTGCGATTGGTTGATGAATCATCTCCTGTCACAACATGGCGGCTTGACGACAGAAAAGAAAAAGAAACGTGGATAACGCTGGAACCGGATAGCATCTGTGCCTCTCGTCAGCCTCTCGTCAGCCTCTCGTCAGCCTCTCGTCAGCCTCTCGTCAGCCTCTCGTCAGCCTCTCGTCAGCCTCTGAGTCAGCAGCAGAACACAGAGAGGCTCAGACTCTGGAAAGACACCATTTTTTTTTTTGGAAAAGCCGTAAAAAAGGTCACATCCACCAAAACCGACCAAAAGTGTGGGCGCTCGCAATTTAGGGAGCTAACGGCTGACAATGTCATCGAGGGGAGATGAATGAGGTCATTTGTTTTGGCGGGTACACACTGTACCATGTGACAGTAGGCGGGGGGGGGGGGGGGGGGGTGGAGGAGGGCGGGGGGGGGGGCGTGGGGGGGGCTTTGTCATGGCTTTTACCTCATTAACTGCACTCCCTCTCTGCGGATGAATCACACCTTGACTGGTATTTTAAGAACTACGCCTCGGCGCCACTGGCAGACAGATGAGAACAAATTTGATATTGGCTATTCTAAATTTAAAATAGTTTTATCATTAGTGGAGCGGCGGTGGTGTGCGTGGAAACACCTGACAAGAAGCTACAGCAGGTGTTCTAATGAATACGACACACCGAAAAGGAAAGGAAGTTGTTATAATGTGTCTGAAGAACGGGAACCCAAGTGCAGAGAGGAGCACTAGCAAGAGCTGGAAGAATGTCTTTACTAACACAGAACATAGACAACTCCATGGAAGCAGGTGAGCATATCACTGACGTTCCCTGAGCGGGAGTGTTGGTGTCTCGGGTGTGAAAGCACTAAGGGTAAACAATATATATTAAAAAAAACACAAAATAAAAATGTATTGGTAAAGCTAAATAGTTGGACTATTTTTGATTGCATTTTATTTTGCATTTATGTTCAAGATTCAGGATGTTTAAGTTGCCAAATACAATTCAGTGTTCTTTTCCTGTTCACTAAAGACTAAATGACAACATTGGATCCAGTCACCAATCAAATCTCTGTGTGAACAATCCTGAGCTTGTTCCTTTCAGCATTTCGATGCAGATGCAGAAGGTTGGAGCATTTAAACAAGTGATTCATTCCCTGTATCTCCTAGGTGTGTGTGCGTGCGTGTGTGTGCGTGTGTATGTGTGTGTGTGTGTGTGTGTGGCCCTGTCTGAGCCCTGCTTCATCGAACAAAAAAGAAGCGTCATAAACGCGGATAGAAGTGGCTGATAGGTCCTCCACACCCACGGGCGATTTTATTTTAGTGGCCCATAACTGACAAGCTCGCTGACAGCTGAGGATGTAACCTCCCTTGATTCCACCTGGCTAACGAGAGCCAGCAGGCAGCCTCTGAGGGGGAGACACACACACACAACCCCTCTGTATGCCACACCCACGCGGCTGACGACTCACAAAGGCAAACCGCTGTCAACATCTAATGCGTTTCACGGTCCTTTTACCCATTTTACTGGGCTCTGCCGTCCCCTCGGTCAGGCGAGGGATGATGGAGAGATCGGAACGGAAGAGAAAGGACGACAGGGCAGAGCACCATGGGTTTACTAGCCGCTCTGTGGGGAGAGAGGAGAGTGATATTTATGGGTGTTTAACCTGCTCCCCCTGCCCCTGGTGGCGCTCAGGTAGATGTGGCATTAATTCATCAAAGCTCAATTTGTCACATGGGTCCGTGGTAGCAAGGAGGAGGGGTATCTTAGAGGTCAGACTTCCTAATTGGTTTGTTGCTTTCCCTTCTCTCCTCTTTCTCTCGCTCCTATATTGGTCCGTCTCCCCTCGTCCCCTCACTGCTCGTTCCCTGTCTCCACGCTCTGTCGCTATATGGGTGTTTATCTCTCTCTTATTGCTCGTTATCCACACTCATCATACCCATCACCCATCACCCATCCTCTCTCTCTCTCTCTCCCTCTTCCTCTCCCTCTCCCTCTCTCTCTCTCTCTCTCTCTCTCTCTCTCTCTCTCTCCCTCTCTCAGTCTCTCCTTATCTATCTCTCTCGCCACCCCCCCCCAAACCCCCCTCCCCTTCCCACGCTGGTTGTCTCATTGAATAGCAACAGCTCCTCATCCTCTCATCCTTGTTTATTATGTGGCTGTAGCCGTTAGCAGCACCGCTGCCTACTTACTTACTTACACACGCACACACACATGCATAACACACACTCACAGACACACACACACACACACACACACACACACACACACACACACACACACACACACACACACACACACACACACACACACACACACACATGTATAACACACACTCACAGACACACACACACACTCACAAACACACACACACACACACACACACACACACACACACACAGATGCATAGCACACACACATGCACAGCCCACAGACATGTAAGCTTTAAACTATATTCACTGCACACACACACACACACACACACACACACCAACAGATGCACCCATATAGTGTAGGCTGAAAACATTTCATGCACTACTTAGACAGTCACATAACCACACACACACACACACACCCCCCCCACACACACACACACACACAAACACATGCAGGCATATAATCTGAAGACATATGCATAAACCCACACACAGACACACATACTGTATAGGGTGACCAACACAACTGCACAGACAAACACACACACACACACACACAAACACACACACACATACCGAACCACAATGCTGTAAACAACATGCTCACATGCACAGACACGCACACACACATACACACACATCCCAACCACAACACTGTATGCTAACCATATCATCGTAACGACGGGTCTGGCTACTAAATATGCACTAAACCAGAATGAGACACATGAGTT
The DNA here is from genome assembly GCA_027704905.1 of Muraenolepis orangiensis. Classification (NCBI taxonomy): domain Eukaryota; kingdom Metazoa; phylum Chordata; class Actinopteri; order Gadiformes; family Muraenolepididae; genus Muraenolepis; species Muraenolepis orangiensis. The sequence goes on along the minus strand of CM051000.1, from coordinate 38,520,763 downwards.
TCACAAATAACATTACATGCTTACTAAATAAAGATGTCGACAACAGCAGAATCATTGTCCCTCGCTGCTCTTCATGCAGTACCGCACTTCTGCTAGCTTAGCACTAGCCTCTCAACAACTCATCTATTGGCTGTTGGATTGGGAGATGTGATGAAATTGTGATGCAAAAATGAACACACAGTATAAAGAAAACCCACGGATGAAGACGCCACAACTGAAAACAGTGCTTTATGGCACCTTTTTAATAATAATAATAAACACATGGCACATACTTAGGATAGCCAGGGTTTCTGAGGGTTAATGATTGAGAGGCAGTTTGACCAATGTTTGTGTGAAGGGCTTATGTTGTAGCCTACATGAGCGACCAATGGGTGGCGTGCGAGAAGGCGGGACATAAGGAGAAATGTCAAAGAAATGTAAAGTAATGAGACTGTAGGAAGCTAAAGCCGATACCCCGGACATTTTAGGCGATTTAGAAATTTAGAAAAGAGGGTTGAGATGTCCGGGAAAAAGAGGACACTCAAGAGAAACTCGTGTTAAACCCTCTGCAAAGTAATGAATGGTTCTCTAATGGCAAAAAGAAATGGTCCGAGGAGAGAGATCCATTTGGAAATGTACTTAAATTCCTGCAGACGCGTTTCATTGTCATTAGGAGATGTTGGGGAGCGCCAGAGAGAGAGGATGGATGTCTGTGGGCTCAGCTCTGTTACAGGCACCATGTCTCTGAGGGCTTATTAAGCCTGGCACTTTGTTCCCCTAACCAAGCTCCGCTGTGTGTGTCCTCGGATGCTACATTACCAGCGTCAACGGTGTGGTGCTTATTTGATCAATGTACTAATTAATTTATTTGTTTGTAATTGTATGCTTTGTATTGTACAAAAAGAAACAAAAAAAGCGATACCATCGTAGCTTTCAAAACAGAAGGGCAAGTGGTGTTCTCACGGTTTTTATCGTGACACAAGACCTTTGATTTGCTGCTCTCCATCCAGCCTGCGCCTGGAGCTGTCTTTGACCTCCGACGTCCTCCAGAAACACTTGTGTGACGGACGTGTGCACAACTCATGACCCTATGAATACATATGACCCTCCGCAGACAGCTCAGAACGAGAGATCTATGGCGTCTACTGGCGAAACGGGACTGAGACACGCAGCTCCAGCAATAACGCCAAGGACTGAACAGATGCTGCAATTAGACTGTGCTGAAACCGTGCATTCATCACCTGCTTCCCTTCCCTCTCTCTATCTCTTCCCCTTTTTGTCTCTCTCTAACTCCCCCTTTCTCTCTTCCCCAATCTCTCTCTCTCTCTCTCTCTCTCTCTCTCTCTCTCTCTCTCTCTCTCTCTCTCTCTCTCTCTCTCTCTCTCTCTCTCTCTCTCTCTCTCTCTCTCTCTCTCTCTCTCTCTACATTCCATAAGGCTCTGCAGTCCCTTTCTCTCCAAATGAAGACGACTCAAATCAGATCAGTGTCCGTTGCTTTGCTCCGATGATTAGCTCATAAAGAACTGGCTGGCTCTTGCGGGAAGAACAGAAAACATAAGTGGAGCGAGGTGCAGTTTAGAGTGACTGGTTGTCATGCCCGCCTTCTCCAATAGCCATCTGTTCCGCCGTGTAAAATCAGTCTGCGTGCGGGCCTAGAACGCATCCCAGGGGCACGCCGCACAGCCGCGATGGGGAAGGGAAACAGTTTCTGTGTTCCTTTAATCAGTTGAGAAACACACACAACATATGCCGATATAATACGTAACCGAGGATGTAGGCCGTGTTGAGACGGGTACCTACATCTGTACGGCCACATGGATGAGTGTTCCACTGTGGATGTGCAGATGGTCTGTAGATGACAGCCTTCCTTAACATTATATGTCCCCTTTTTCTATCTGGAATGTGTCTAGAGGGAATAAAACAGCATTATACTGGATATATATTCAAATTATATAATAAGTATATTGAAGCATATATTGGGATATGATGCTATTTTATTTTACAACGACTCATTCATATTAGATATTAGATATTCATATTATTAAATGCATGACCTTGTTCTCTTCTCGCTGGTATCTACTGTGTTTTGTGTCATGTCACACCTTGTCAAAATCTCCAGTGGTTATGATGGCCACAGCAGATTAAACAGCGACGACTCAGAGCAGCCATCTCCTGGTGGTGAGGGTGAACAGGGGGGGGGGGGGGGGGGGAATGTCAACAGTTGTGTTTGATAGCATCAGGCCCTCGCTGTCTCCCGGGTTGGTGTGTGTGTGTGTTGTCAGAGCTGCTGGTGAGTGTGAACATGCAATATTCTGAGGGACCAGAATATTGTGTGATGATGTGGTTTACACTAGCTGGGGGGGAGGCAGGGGGGGGGGGGTATTCCTATCTGCATACACTAAGATCTCTGATGGAACACTGGTTACTACAATAGCACTTCTTTCTGATTGGATGGTGCCAGTCACATGCACACTCATATCTCACATCCCAGAACTTCTGGGCGAAACGCCACGGACGCCTTGGAAACCATACAACTGAAAGGGGCGGAGCTACTGCTTGTTTCCTGTTTGGTTACGGAGATATTCTGCCGAAGAGAGTAAATTAGAGCAAATTGTTTCCTGTTTTGTTACGGAGATATTCTGCCAAAGAAAAGTAATTAGCTTGAGTGGATGAAGCTTTCAGTGGGGGGGGGGCGAAATATGTGTATGTCTGCAGTAGCCAGTCTGCACAGTGTTGATTTGAAACTTTAAAAACACTTTTTTTTTACCACTTACTAGTGCTGCTGAGTTTGAGATTAAAAATTTTGATTGGCAATTTGCAACAAGTACAATGGAATGCTTACTCCCCATTCCCTCCCGCAGTATGCATTTCTAAAACACAATACTATAAAAAATACTATACACAATAAAAATGAAAACTGACTGAAGGATGATATGTACATGTGCAGAATTGGGCCAAAAGCATATAAAAGCATTTTAAAGTGCCAGTAGTGCAGCAGCAACATCATACATGCAGTGCAGTACAGTGCAGTACAGTGCAGTAACTGTAATAAGTCCAGAAAGTCCAGAAAATGATGATAGTGTAATGTTAATGTCAATGTTATGAAACAGTGACCAAGAAGCAGTGACAGTGATGTTCCATGTGATAAACACATCAAACTAATTCAAAACCACCCAAAGAAATCCCCCCAGCTGTTGCCATGTGTTGCCCAAGTGTGCTGTTTGAGAACTGAGGAGAAAGTTATGTTTATTTATAATAATAATAATAATAATAATAATAATAATAGTATGTTTAAAAAAATGGAAAACTCTTGAAGCAATCTTACAAAAGGGGAGGAGTTTTGACACTGACACATTAAACATTTTTGGATACTATTTAGAAATGTAGAAATAAGTAGATATCACCACACTTCCTGGATTCCTAGCCAACCGATCGAACAGACAACATCTCCGAAGTTTCTCCACATCCCAGCTTTCACACTGTTTTATTTATATTCTTTAACTTTCAGTCCTAGTTAGCGCAGTTTGGAGCTTGGGAAATAACTCCTCAGTCTCCTGAAATAGGATGAATACAAAAGCAGCTGGACAGCCACGGAGCTAGCTAACATGACTAACAGTGTAGGCCTGCGGTCGACCGTTATACTGTCTGCCTGGAGGACGGGAAGATGTGTCAAAGGTCAGCCCTGGCCCCCCGTATATCTTCAGTGGGAAAGAGAGTCTGGAGGTGACTGAAAGAAGGTCCTCGACTGTGTGGAGACTCTCAAGGTCGGTCCGGTTCCCAGAGGGGTTTACACGGAGAGCACAGAGGACAGGGGATGGAGACCCGGGGTAATGAATCTGTGAAGGCCCTTTACAGATGTTGTCTGTTGGCCTGTACAGTGTACAGATGTGCAGCTATACATATATATATACCGTATGCATTTAAGGGTAAAGTGGAGAAATGTTACTCTTTATATAAGATAAAAACAGATAAAAAGCAGAGAGAGAGAGAGAGAGAGAGAGAGAGAGAGAGAGAGAGAGAGAGAGAGAGAGAGAGAGGGAGAGAGAGAGAGAGAGGGAGAGAGGGAGAGATAGAGATAGAGACAGAGCCGGAGAGAGAGAAGAGAGAGAGAGAGAGAGAGAGAGGAGAGAGAGAGAGAGAGAGAGAGAGAGAGAGAGAGAGAGTATGTACAGTACAGTAATGAATGATTAATAGAAGGATTAACTGGAGGACCTGCTCCGATGATTAATAAATCTTTCAATAGCGAACGTGAGAGAGCCATTAGCAGAGTTGTGAACGATGGCCATGTCAGTTCAACACGGCCACCACCCTTCACACAGCCATCACCTTTTTATTATTTATTTCCCGGTAACCGGACACCAAACAGTACATTAGCCAAGAGAACCGGATCAGACGCGTAAATCAAAAACTGCAGTATTTTCACAGATTTTTGCGTGTTCCCATCACACCAACTGGTGGAGGAAAAAAAAGCAAAAAAAGAAAGCCTTCCGTCATGTGATCTCAGACTGGGTGTTAAACTGCGTGATCACCAAAAAACATCAGCTTGCTGAGTTATTGATCACTTCCATATTCAGTTGAGTTTCAACCATCCGAACGGACGTGTTTAAGTCTCCACTCAGCGGTCCGCCCCTCACTCCCCTTCTCCCCCCCGCACTCTCCCCCCTCCCTCCTCATCCTCACTCCCCCCTCCTCCCCTCCACTCTCCCCCCTCATCCTCACTTTCCTTCCTCCTCCCCCCCCACTCTCCCCCCTCATCCTCACTCCCCCCTCCCCCCTCATCCTCACTCCCCTCCTCCCCCCCACTCTCCCCCCTCATCCTCACTCCCCTCCTCCCCCCCACTCTCCCCCCTCATCCTCACTCCCCTCCTCCCCCCCCTCATCCTCACTCCCCCCTCCCCCTCTCCCCCCTCATCCCATCCACTCTCCCCCCTCATCCTCACTCCCCCCTCTCCCCCCACTCTCCCCCCTCATCCTCACTCCCCCCCTCCCCCCCCCCCTACTCCCCCCCACTCTCCCCCCTCCTCCTCACTCACTCAAATTCAATTCCATTTCCATTGACTTGTTTTGTTTTTTGAATTGTCAGACCGGTAAGCACCGGCCCGGTGGCACCATTCATCAGGGAACACACACACACACACACACACACACACACACACACACACACACACACACACACACACACAGACTTGCACACACAACTGTTCCAGTATCCAGCTCAATGTTCAATCACAACAAATCAGTGAATATGAATGTGTTCCCCAGGCGATGCTTAACAGAGTTGGCTTTGGCATGTACAGCATTATCTTGATTTGGATTATTCTGAAACAATGTCAGCTTTGCTACAGAGCAACCAGTGAACCAGTGAGCTTGAAGCCCATAATGAAAAAGAAAATTAAATAAATACCCTCTCCCTCCTGTAATCTGAATGAAGCTACCTGGTATGCATGACTTCACTCTCTGTCTCCAGTGCAGCCTGTCTACATTCCTCCAGGAAGAATCCTAAACTTTAGGTCTTGGTCGTAGAAAGCACAGCGCTGGGCTCACATTAGCGGTAATGACACTTAAGGAGGTTTCATGTCGTCATGGAAAAGCAACGTGAATCAGGTCTCCTGATTGGCCTTCCGTATCCAACGTCAGGATCATAACGACCACGGGGTTGTCTCCTATCAGCCGTACGTCTTCAGATACCACCACCACTCATGTTTAATTCATAGCGCCTCCGCCGATGATCTATGGAGATTACGCAGAGAACGGCAAATCATATTTATCTCTCAGTCATAAAATGCTATGATTGTTTTCCCCCCCCCCATCCTTCATTTGATTCCTTCCCTGAGATTCTCAAAGCAAAGGCATGATGGGAGCAGACAGGTTTGCAGAGTAAACACATCCAGAAGTATTCGTATGGCAAGGAGATGCGTGCCGTCTGCTGCATGAGGCTGTATGCCAAATGATGGTTTTTTCTGCAGGAAATATATCATGAACCTTGTCTTCTCCGTGGGTAGTATGTGGTAAAGCTGAGGCAGCGGTGGTAGTACACAGAGGAAAATAACTATGGATAGACAGACCAAGACAGGAGAAACCTCAGATAAATAGGGAGAGAGGGAGAGAGAGAGAGCGAGAGCGAGAGCGAGAGAGAGAGAGAGAGAGAGAGAGAGAGAGAGAGAGAGAGAGAGCGAGAGAGAGAGAGAGAGAGAGAGAGAGAGAGAGAGAGAGAGAGAGAGAGAGAGAGAGAGAGAGAGAAAGAGAGAGCGAGAGAGAGAGAGAGAGAGAGAGAGAGAAAGAGAGAGCGAGAGAAGGACAGAGAGATACAGGCACTATCACCAAAGTCATCGGTATGCTATCATATCCACAGGTACGTTAACATACATGGTGACGAGTTGTTCTCTTACGTACATTTGTTGAACGCATAATTGGAAGTCGCTTTGGATAAAAGCGTCTGCTAAATGACTGTTATGTAACGTAATGTAATGTCATGTATGCTTTTCGAGATCACATTGCAAAGACTGGGGGTTTTGCAATAAACCAGATCTCAGTGGGTTAAAACTGCAACGTTAAAAGGGTGGGGCTGGTCTCTGAGCCTATAGGCCTAGAGATACCATCAGTGTTCCTGCACTGCCACTTCCTCTCATCGCAAACCTTCAAAGAACAGTTGATGGGATATCCATGGGAAGGGAAAGAAGTTATCGTCACCCAAGTGCCTTTCAGCAGCAGCCCAATCTTTTCATTCCTATTCCTTTTATACCAAGGGAATCTGGACATTAAGCCGTGTGATGGACCATCCTCAGCGTTGGCATTTTAAAGGTCAGCCGGAGATATATGCAGGCTTTAATATATGTTGTGGAGTGTGTGTGTGTGGTGTGTGTGTGTGTGTGTGTGTGTGTGTGTGTGTGTGTGTTTTGTGGTTGATGGCTGGTTTTCAAGCAGCCTCACCTGGCCAGAGTCAGGCTGATTACACTCTGGGGCCGGGTGGAGCCGGGTGGTGCATTGTGTTGATCAAGGCACACGGCATAAACCATCCATCAGCACACACACTCAGGAGAGCTCTCCACAATCTCCCTTAGGCCTGAACATCTAAACATGGTAACCTGACAGCAGATCGAAATAAATACCGAGACACACTTTTTCACAGGGTTTCCACAGGGGGTGAAAAAAAATAGGAAAGGAAGAATGGCGTGAATGATAGGGATGACACGGCTGGTGTTGTGGTGTAACACGGCAGAACCAGACCACTGTTCCACGCTTATTACGGGAACCTTAGTAGGGAATAAAAACGTCCTGCCGTGACCAATGGTGAGTGTCGGGGCAGCTGTAGCTACCGTGGTAACCTAGGCTCCTCCCTCCAGCACCTCTCGGTGAGACTGAATCGCAATCAAAATCTGAACGCTTTTATTGTCATCCTACAAATACAATTTTGCAGTAATCCTCACGGTCAACCTTTATAAACAGGATTAGGGTTTGGGTTAGGGTTATGGTTATGGATCAAATATAAATGATTGAAAAAAACTAAACAAATCAAAATAACTGGTTTATAATTGCAATATAAAATGGTATATATACCTATTGCAGTAGCCCTATGTACAGCAGTGCTAATGAGAAAGTACAGTATATCCAGGATGTAAAACACACACAAAAGGTGCATTGTGAAGTAAACATGTGACTAAGTATTGTAGTATTGATGCAATACATTATTGTAGTTACACTGAACAGTCAGTATTTGACAATGTTCAATTCTTGTATGACGCTGGCTGTAGCTTCTGTGGTAACCTAGGCTCCACCCCCTACAGCACCTCTCAGTGAGACTGTAGCTGCCATGGTAACCTAGGCTCCACCCCCTACAGCACCTCTCAGTGAGACTGTAGCTGCCATGGTAACCTAGGCTCCACCCCCTACAGCACCTCTCAGTGAGACTGTAGCTGCCATGGTAACCTAGGCTCCACCCCCTACAGCACCTCTCAGTGAGACTGTAGCTGCCGTGGTAACCTAGGCTCCACCCCCTAAAGCACCTCTCAGTGAGACTGTAGCTGCCGTGGTAACCTAGGCTCCACCCCCTACAGCACCTCTCAGTGAGACTGTAGCTGCCGTGGTAACGTAGGCTCCACCCCCTACAGCACCTCTCAGTGGGACTGTAGCTGCCGTGGTAACGTAGGCTCCACCCCCTACAGCACGTCTCAGTGGGACTGTAGCTGCCGTGGTAACGTAGGCTCACCCTCACCGCTCAGTGCGACTGCCGTGTAACGTAGGCTCCACCCCCTACAGCACGTCTCAGTGGGACTGTAGCTGCCGTGGTAACGTAGGCTCCACCCCCTACAGCACGTCTCAGTGGGACTGTAGCTGCCGTGGTAACGTAGGACCCCCCTCCCCCCTACCTCTCAGTGAGACTGAGATGTCTTTATTCACAAGCTGTCACCGTGG
>CM051000.1:38502372-38509872 GCA_027704905.1 Muraenolepis orangiensis | reverse complement strand
ATATATATATATACATATAAATATATATATATATACACATTGACTGTACATTAGCACATATGATATGAATGCTTTCTGAGTGTATCTCATTTTGGATGTACTGTAATTACACACCACACACCACACACAGATCATGAAATGCACACACTCAAACATATATACATATCCGCCCGTGCTTAAATACAAACCCAACATATCCGCACACACACACACACACACACATACACACACACACACACACACACACACACACACACACACACACACACACACAGGGACAAATTGAGTGAAGCGCACACTGTAATAGACTCCGGAGGGAGGGCGGAGGGGACTAATAAATTCCGATGTCTCCAATTGACGCCTGCATATCAAATATGCCGTTAAATTAGAAAGCCATTTGGCTTCATCAGAGGACATATAGCTTCATATCCCCGGCGTACGTGACCGGTTGGCTTTCTAAAAGGGATACTTATAGCTGCTCTGTGTTCCGTGTTTCATTACAGGCCGGGTGCTGCCGTGCCCGCAGGAAGTATACCACGTGTGACCACGTGTGGTCATGTGACCCCTGTGACAGCCAATCACACGAGGGGGTTGCAAATCAGCCCAAGGTAGCCCTAAAGCAGTTGTCACATCCTGCAGGGACCAGAGGAATTTAAAGCAGCACTTAACCGATATGGAACTGATTAACTCGGCAAGGAAATCAAACCTGACACCAAAATGACCCACTTTGACATGTAGGGGGTGGGCTTGTGCAAGGACCCTCCGTGTGTGTGTGTGTGTGTGTGTTGTGTGTGTGTGTGTGTGTGTTTGTGGCGTGTGTGTGTGTGTGTGTGTGTGTGTGTGTGTGTGTTTGTGGCGTGTGTGTGTGTGTGTGTGTGTGTGTTTGTGGCGTGTGTGTGTGTGTGTGTGTGTGTGTGTGTGTGTGTGTGTTTGTGGCGTGTGTGTGTGTGTGTGTGTGTGTGTGTGTTTGTGGTGTGTGTGTGTGTGTGTGTGTGTGTGTGTGTGTGGCGTGTGTGTGTGTGTGTGTGTGTGTGTGTGTGTGTGTTTGTCTCACTTTCCCCCAATGCCTCACAGCAAGATCACCCTCTGCACGCTCTCTCTCTCTCTCTCTCACCTTTTTTGTTTTTCCCCTCTGCACAAAACCTGTCGCTCTCTCTCCCAATCTCATTCCGACTCAATATTTCTTTAACTCTCAATAATCATGCTGTCTTCTCTCTCTCTATCTCCCTTTCTCTCGTGCTCAAACTCACTCTCGATCTCCCGATCTCTGCTACTCCCTGTCTCTCTCCCCTGTGAACTGACTATCTCTCTCTCTCTCTCTCTCTCTCTCTCTCTCTCTCTCTCTCTCTCTCTCTCTCTCTCTCTCTCTCATCATCTCATTGCTGGGCTAAGTGTGCTCTCTAGTGTTGTGTTCTACACTCAGTCATAAACAGGAAATGCCGGGGAGGGTGGGTGGGGGGGGAGGTGGGGGGGGTGGGGGTGGGGGCGGGGAGGGGGGGGTGGGGGACTAGCGTGGAACGCTAGTCAGTCATCTGAATAGACGTAGAAGTGTGAGGAGTGGTGAATGAACAGCCGAGGAGGAGTAGTGGGGTATGTGTGTGTGCGTTTGTGTGTGTGTGTGTGTGTGTGTGTGTCTGAGTTTGTGTGTGTGTGTGTGTGTGTGTGTGTGTGTGCGGCGCTGAAAGCGTCCAGAGTGGATTCACGTGTGCCTGATGCATGACATCCACTCCCCTCTTCCCTCCGAGGAAAAGGCGGCACGCAGCGAGCACTCTACAGCTCCAGAGTGTGTGTGAATAGAGGCTTGACATGCTGACACACACCCTCATACTGTACACTTTGCTGTATCCGATCGCCATCAACACACTCGCGCACAGACACACACACACACACATGCACGCACAGACACACACACACACACACACACACACACACACACACAAACTCAGACACAGACACACACACAGACACACACACACACACACACACACACACGTACACACACTCACAGTGCATCAGCTGTGTATAAATGGCTGTGGTGTGTGTCATGTTGCCATCCGAACACTATTCAGGGAGACAGCTGCACTTGTGCTGAAAGACAGTCCATCACCAGGTCTGTTGCACTTGACAGCTGCTCCATCAAGACTTGGTCCCTGTCTCGCGGCCCTGAATGTTTTTTGTTTTATTTATCGTCGGTAACATGTTTTAACACTCGGGGAGCTGTCGCGGGTGAGGGGGGAACGGGTATCGGTTACTTGTGGGACCCTGTGAAATGCGGTGTGTAATGGTCTCCGTGGTGACCGCGTCTGCCGTTAATGCCGACTAATTTAAAGGGTCAGCCCACGGGTTGCCGGCATACTTCTACATGCTTTATGGAGTGGCGGTTCAGTCGGATTTGCTCCCCCCCAAAGGGAGGTTCCCGGGGCTTTTCATTTAATTTAAGCCTTTTCCATGAATTCACACTTGTTTCCTCAGACCTGAGATACGGGTGGCAAATGATCTTTGGTATTCTACAGTGAGAGGGGGTTCAGGGGAGGGTGTAGAGGTGCTGTGAGAGGGGGTTCAGGGGAGGGTGTAGAGGTGCTGTGAGAGGGGGTTCACGGGAGGGTGTAGAGGTGCTGTGAGAGGGGGTTCAGGGGAGGGTGTAGAGGTGCTGTGAGAGGGGGTTCAGGGGAGGGTGTAGAGGTGCTGTGAGAGGGGGTTCACGGGAGGGTGTGGAGGTGCTGTGAGAGGGGGTTCAGGGGAGGGTGTAGAGGTGCTGTGAGAGGGGGTTCACGGGAGGGTGTGGAGGTGCTGTGAGAGGGGGTTCACGGGAGGGTGTGGAGGTGCTGTGAGAGGGGGTTCAGGGGAGGGTGTAGAGGTGCTGTGAGAGGGGGTTCAGGGGAGGGTGTAGAGGTGCTCGGGTGGAGCCGAGCCGACGAGTTATGGGATTTTTTTGGGATTTTTTTTTGCGGATAACCTTTGATAAATGTGGTTAATGCTAGCTAGTCCTGGACGGCGGTGTGCACCACCACTCTAGCGCTATAGTAGCAACCCCAGCGGTCCCACTCCATCACCGTTGCCATGACAAGAAGAACATTACAGCGTTAACGGCCTATTGTGTTGTCTCCCCTTCAACTGAACAGTCTTTTTGCGCCACTAAATTAAACTGGACCGCGCTAACGGCCGGAGCTCCCATTCGCTGGGTCTTTGTTGGCAAAGAAAAAAACAAGTAGCAGTAATTAGAGAAAGTTCTCCTTGGAGCCGTCTTTAACACGTGGATACAGGGGGAGGCAGGAGGCAGCTGCCTCTGAGAGGCAGCTGCCTCTGAGAGGCTGCATGTCATTTTTTGACACTAAATGACTCAACACACAAGCGAGCACTCAAATGCGAATCTGCCAAAATTCCAACGAGCATATTTGGAATGCGGTTGTGTGTGTGTGTGCAAACTGTGAGCCTGGAATTGTTTTTTTCTCCTAACCCCCACCCCCATCACTGTCCCTGTTGCCCCGCCTGCAAAAGGGCAGTGTTTTGAATATTAATATAAAAAATTCATAAAAAAAATCAAAGAAATCATAAAAACTTAAAAAATCATTTTTTAAACAAAAACTAAACAAATTGTCTCAGCGTGTCGGATGCCTCCAGCTTCAAGGTGGGAGCTCTGAATGGAAGTGACCTCTGAATGGAAGTGACCTCTGAATGGAAGTGACCTCTGAATGGAAGTGACCTCTGAATGGAAGTGACCTCTGAATGGAAGTGACCTCTGGGCGATCGGTGCTCTCACCACCGCTGGTCAAAGGACCACCGCTCCTTCTCCTGCACCGCAGGTTTCTAAAGGGTTTGGAGAGAAAGCGTTCAGCTGTGAGACGAGGATAGCGGTGTGCAAAATGGACAAGCGATGGAGAAGGAGGAAGGAGGTAGGGGGGAGGAGCAAAGGGGGGGGGGATTAATCAAGACGTGCCTCTCGCCGCCACCCACGAGCAGAGAGGAGGAGGAGAAGTGAGGAGAAGTGAGGAGGAGTGAGGAGAAGTGAGGAGGAGAACGGACCACATGGAGCAGAGGAGAGGCGGCCTTCTGTTTCTCATGAAGGAAGAAGGAAGACAGGAAGCCGCTGGGTTTGCGTCTACATTTGATGAGCAATTACCCCCCCCCCCCAGGATGATCAGACAGTGATTGAAGTTGATTGGCTTCCTCGCTCGGTAGGGGGGGGGGGGGGGAGGGAGGGGGGGGAGGGTTCTCCTCCAGGGCATAACCCATGTGACCCCGGGACCCTGGTTGCACCCAGAATGCATCCGTCATGCGATCTATCCTTGTCAGATGTCAGAGAGCAGATGCCATTTACTCTCTTTCTCTCTCCGTTTTCTCTCTCGCTTTCTCTGTTTTTCTCTCTCTTTCTCTCTACCACAGCAAGAAGCCACAGAATTACGACACATGATCAAAGACACACAAACAAACACACACACAGCACACACACACACCACACACACACACACACCACACACACACACACAAACACACACACACACACACACACACACACACAGACACACACCACACACACACAAACACGTGGACAAATAAACAGACAAACATGGAAATAATACGATGCATTTTGACAAACGTGCATCTTACTCAACTCACTCTTTCTATTAGACACAAACAAACATGCAGAAACACAGTATGTAAGCCCCTGTTAAAACAATTGTGCAACTGTTTTATTTTTAAAGAAAATGTAATGACTTCCTCACACAGAGACACCCCCCCCCCCGTCCCGTCCCCCCGTCCCCCCCCCCCCCCGTCCCCCCCCTCACCCTATAAAGCAATGGAAACACAAGCCCCAGGACCACCAGTGATGGAGACGTGAGCGCTAGCGCTACGTGAGCGCTAGGCCCCTAGCTGTACAGACGAGCGGTCTGAGATCTGATTACCTCTGTAATTGGTTAACGTGTGAAGAGACGGCAGACTGAGGCCATGTATGTGTGAGGCAGATGGGCCGTGAGATAGGAGCCTTGGCACCGACGGGGGATGGATGTGCGGTGCTGTCGGCATGGTTCAGGGCATTTACTTACACAGTGTCTCTTCGCAGTGATGGGTGAATTGTGTGAGCCATTTATGTGTGTGTGTGTGTGTCTGTGTGTGTGTGTTTATACCAAAGGTTTTATTTGATCTACTGCTGCTGGTTGTTTTATGGTTTTATTTCCTTTGACGTGTAATTATCTTGTCTGTGAGTGTTTGTGAGTTGTTTGTAAGGACCGGTAAGCTGCAAATGAATTGCCCTTCTTGGGGGCAACTCAATAAAGTTGTCTGAATCGGAATACCTGTGTGTATTTGTGTGTGTGTGTGTTTATACATGTATACATGTTTATTTGTGTGTGTCTGTGTATACCTTTGTGCATGGGTATTGGTATGTGTGTGTGTTAGTGTGCGTGTTTATACTTGGTACATATGAAATTGTATGAGTGTGTGTGTGTGTGTGTATGTGTTTAGACCTGTGTGCATGTGTATTTGTGAGTGTGTGTATGTACCAGTGTCCATGTCTTTTTTTTTGTGTTTGTGAGTGGCTCTGTGTATATGTGTTGTTTAGTTTCCGTTTTGTGTGCATGCCTGTGTGTGTGTGTGTGTGTGTGTGTGTGTGTGTGTGTGTGTGTGTGTGTGTGTGTGTGTGTGTGTGTGTGTGTGTGTGTGTGTGTGTGTGTGTGTGTGTGTGCGCGCGCGTGTGTCTGTGTGTGTTTAATTGTTTGTGTAAGTGACTACATGTGTGGGTATGTGTGCGTGGGTTTCGATCCTGCAGGTGCGTGTAGTAGTACATGCTTATGTGTGTGTATTTAACAATATAAACCCAACCTGAACGCTCACCGGGTCCGACTGCATGCGGGATCCTAACATCCGCTTCCGAGAGTCAACATCGGTCTGACCGAAGGCATGCGTGGCATCCTGGATTAGGATCCAGTTTCTAGACGTGTTTGAAATCGGCACTTTCTCCACCAGCAACCAGCCACCGGCAGCAGCTCTGTCTACTGTGTTACCACACCACAGCTGTTTCCAGTGCTTGTTGAGAAGGCCTTTTTTTAAGGAGCGAACTTGTGTTTGGGTTGTGGTGAAACACAACGCCATGGGCACAAGCTAAAACAGATCCGATTTTATTTGCTATTAATTATAAGTGTGTTTGAAGGACAACCCGAGTGTGAACGCGTGGGTGGGCAGTGGTCCAAAAAGACCCCTCGTCAACTTTTTAGAATGTCCTTGAACATGCGTTCAGTCGACCGTGGTTTCACATTTCACCTTTGTTTGTTATGCCCCAGTAAATACAAATAAGGCATTTCTGGTTGAATAACAATTGTCAATATTAAAAGGCAATAGTATATAAATAATATAATAATACCAATAATAATTATAATAATTATAATATTATAATAATAATAATAATAATAATAGTAATAATAGTAAGAATACTACTACTAATAATAATAATAATAATAATAAAAAATTTAAAATAATAATAATAATCGTAATAATAATAATAATAATAATAATACATCATTAGAAGTAAATGACAAGCTCTTGTTGTCCATCACTTAAAGGTTACGGTGATAATTATACTATTATATAACAGATTATCTTGGTACAATGAGTAAGCAGCATTACGGAAGACAAGCGCTACCATGGGTGGTTTAATATTTGTGTGGCCGTTTCATTGTGACAATTGGATAATAACTCCATATCTCGACATAACAACTCGGTTTTGTCGTGATCCTGACATAATTAAGTCATTATCCTAATTAATTAGTTCATTATCGTGTTATCGCGCGACAAGCCCAGTTGGTTTTCCCTGGACTAATTCATTTAGCTGTATCCTATTTAAGCTATTTAAGCTGTTATTAACCTACAGAGTTGTGGATTAACCTCAAAAGGGGTCGAGAGAGCGGTGATCAACTGTTTATAGATGAGCGATTCACATCGACAAGCACATAGAGAACAAAATTCAAATAAACAACGGAGAAGGTTTTCGAGGTCACAAATGCATAGATTATCCTGAGATCATGTATTCTTCCATTTGTTATCATGGCAAAGCGAGTTGGTTTTGTGGAGTTGATTATGGGTTATTATCTGGTTATCACGACAGAACACCGCACAACCCATCGCTGCGGCTTCTGTACTGAATGGCCCAGACACGCGGGAGGAAGAGGAAATGCGGAAGCTCTCATCCACTTAGAAAATGGCCGATGCTATAGGACGTAATTATGATGGGACTCCGCCTCTCCATCTCGAGGGGAGAGAGAGAGAGAGAGAGAGAGAGAGAGAGAGAGAGAGAGAGAGAGAGAGAGAGAGAGAGAGAGAGAGAGAGATCATCTGTATCTCTTCACCAGGTGTCTGAGCTGAGCATGGGGCTTGGTCTCTCTCTCCCTCTCCCTCCCCCTCCCCCCCCCCCCCTCTCTCTCTCTCTCTCTCTCTCTCTCTCTCTCTTTCTCTCTCGCCCTCCAATGGCTTTATCAACCTGGGATGAGTTAAGGTGGGAGGGTGTTC
>CM051000.1:38487372-38492372 GCA_027704905.1 Muraenolepis orangiensis | reverse complement strand
TCCCCACGCATCCCCACCGAGCAGCAGGGAGCCGGAGAGCCTGAGAGGGAGAATGGGAGACAGAGAGACGGAGATAATGGGGAGGGAAACCAAGAGAGAGAGAGCGAGATAGAGCAATAATACATTGAGACATATACAGAGCGAGAGGGATGCAGAAAAAGTGAGATGTACAGTGTGTGTGGGAGAGAGAGAGAGAGAGAGAGAGAGAGAGAGAGAGAGAGAGAGAGAGAGAGAGAGAGAGAGAGAGAGAGAGAGAGAGAGAGAGAGAGAGAGAGATGTTTTATGTTTCAATGTAAAATGAGCTGCAGCTGCGACATTTTTCCCCTGTGGCAAAGATGTACAGTGCCTATTAAATACCAAAAAACATGGACTTTGATCGCAAATCAACCCAAATCGTAAGTCACGCATATGCTCTGAGCAACACAAGCATACAAACACATATCCATTCATGCATGTGGGGTGGGGTGGGGTGCAGAGGAACAGGTGTATCCATTTACAAGTACAAAGCAAAGGCAGTTACAGTTAGTTTACAACATGAATCAGTTCACATCTTTCCTGCAAGGCCTCCGCAATAAAAAGTATTGACTTGTTAAACATATTTGTTTGATAAAAAAAACCCCACCCATGGCATTTCCAAATGGTTGGTTTGACATTTGACGGCGTGGACCTCTGTAGCAGTTAAACGATCCCATGGAGATTTGTTCTGGAACAAAAACAAGTGTGAAGTGTTTCTGGCTAGAAGATGGACTCTGATTAATTCAAAAACAAGAAGGACAGGCTATAATGAAGATGGCACTAAAGTGCCATGGAAGCCTGCAGGCTGTTAGCTTTGTAGATTAAAGCTTCAGCAGGTGTGTATTAGAAAGTCAGGCTGCCAGAGGCGCCGGCCCATCCGCTGTCATGTTAAATCAGACGAGGCCAATGCAGGCCAGGGAGATGGCGTGGAGTTCACTTCAGCCATGAGAACTTCTGAGTCTCACTGCTGTCAATATCAGAGGCTCTTCTCCCGATGAAAAACAATCCATTTGCGGCAATTGTTCCCCAGTAAACCTCCTCTGTGAATATTTGATCCAACCTAAAAGGCTATTGTTTTGCTTTCTTCCCCCCAGGGAGTGTGCCAGGAGGACGGTCTTGGCTCTATTGAGGCAAGTGCATATCAAGAATATGGAATGTGATCTAATATAGATATAAAATACTTTTACCGTTTTCACACTGGGCTAAAATACGGTATTCGCGGTGCTGCAAAAATAGTTTTGCTTCGCTTTTGCTTTCACACTGGCAAGTAATGCGCATTCGCTACCCAACTAGTGCGCATTAAGTAATCCACCTTGGGTAGGTGGTTTCGATCCTGAAGTAAGTAGTGTGAGAGTGTGAACATAAAGTGTATTCGATGCGCACTAACAAATACGGTATCGACTCCCATATTAACTAATACAGGAGTCGATACCGTATTCAGTGTGAAAACGGTATTAGTGAATGTTAACGTAATAGTCCGACTGTATTCCAATGACTCGGACAAGAAAGTGTTTTTTTCCTATTTCAACCTTAAAAAGAAAGGTTGTGGCATTCACAAGATTCTGTAAAATCTCTCTCTTATCGAAGAACGTCGCAGATCAGAAGCGCGGAGCAGGAGGTGAACGGAGCCAGAGGCTAATAAGAATATGAGCCAGAGGCTCATAAGAATATGAGGCTCATAACGCCGTAATGCTGAGAATTCAAACCTTATTTAAAGCTGCTCTCGCTTAGATTGGAGGGGAAAGACAGAGAGAAGAGAAGAGAGTAAGATTTTGAAACTAAATCGAATAAATGTCCCCTTTCTCAATCAATCCAGGGGACATTGGATGACAACGGCAGTTTGTTACGTTCATTCAAAGCAATCCCAACTTAATTATGATTCATCTATGAAACCACTTTAGAAGACTATGAAACTGACTTTGAACGCCCATGTCGATTTATGCAAGAAACAATACTCAATAATCAAGCTTGTTTATTGTTTATATAGTGCATAAACCAACACATCAAAACGTTACAATTAAATGTATCAAGACAAGATTAAAATCAGTTTTAAGATTGAAAAACTTTCCCAACGGGCATGTTTCTGACAGGGCCCACGGTGCCGAAGATATCTCTCGCTTGTATCTGCTCAGTGTCACCCACATAAATAGGAGCATTAGAGTCCTCACACATGTCCTCTCCTGGTCCAGTCCTCAGGTAAGAGGAAGGAGGACAAAGATTTATTCTTTTACTCACATCTGAACCCCACCAGCGTGGAATATGAATTAGATATGAGCAGCAAGGAGAAGCATTTTCCATTCTTCCACACGGGCCTGAATTCCTGGGCGCCGATAGTTAATGGGTTTGAACTCTTGTGTGTGTGCGTGTGTGTGTGTGTGTGTGTGTGTGTGTGTGTGTGTGTGTGTGTGTGTGTGTGTGTGTGTGTGTGTGTGTGTGTGTGTGTGTGTGTGTGTGTGTGTGTGCGTGTGTGTGCGTGTGTTCCTTGTGTATCACTCACACAGTGTGTTTCAGTCCCTTACGTAAGAAATGCTTCCCTTTCGCTTGACATGAGTTTCAGTTCGATGATAGCCTGAATGAGTCCATTGCCTCACAGTTCGGTGATGGAATGGAGAAAACAAGTGAAATCTGTGGCTCCAAGGGAGCATTGCTTTTTCACGGGGTTCTAACGGTAAACAACAAAACAACAAAATGGTTTATATCACGTGATGCATTTAAGAGCAAAATGGGAAATGTTTATTTTTGGAATTTTTCTCTGTAATTGTCAATGAAGTACTTCTAGAGGACACCATCATGGTCCTTATAGAGGACACCTCTTATAGAGGACACCATCATGGTCCTTATAGAGGACACCTCTTATAGAGGACACCATCATGGTCCTTATAGAGGACACCTCTTATAGAGGACACCATCATGGTCCTTATAGAGGCCACCTCTTATAGAGGACACCATCATGGTCCTTATAGAGGACACCTCTTATAAAGGACACCATCATGGTCCTTATAGAGGACACCTCTTATAGAGGACACCATCATGGTCCTTATAGAGGACACCTCTTATAGAGGACACCATCGTGGTCCTTATAGAGGACACCTCTTATAGAGGACACCATCATGGTCCTTATAGAGGACACCTCTTATAGAGGACACCATCATGGTCCTTATAGAGGACACCTCTTATAAAGGACACCATCATGGTCCTTATAGAGGACACCTCTTATAGAGGACACCATCATGGTCCTTATAGAGGACACCTCTTATAGAGGACACCATCGTGGTCCTTATAGAGGACACCTCTTATAGAGGACACCATCATGGTCCTTATAGAGGACACCTCTTATAAAGGACACCATCATGGTCCTTATAGAGGACACCATCATGGTCCTTATAGGACACCTCCTTGGTCCTTATAGAGGACACCTCTTATAGAGGACACCATCATGGTCCTAATATAAGACATCTCTTATAGAGGACACCATCATGGTCCTAATAGAAGACATATCTTATAGAGGACACCATCATGGTCCTTATAGAGGACACCATCGTGGTCTTTATAGAGGACACCATCATGGTCCTTATAGAGGACACCCCCATGGTCCTTATAGAGGACACCATCATGGTCCTTATAGAGGATACCTCCATAGTCCTTATAGAGGACACCATCGTGGTCCTTATAGAGGACACCATCATGGTCCTTATAGAGGACACCATCATGGTCCTTATAGAGGCCACCATCATGGTCCTTATAGAGGACACCTCTTATAGAGGCCACCATCATGGTCCTTATAGAGGACACCTCTTATAGAGGACACCATCATGGTCCTTATAGAGGACACCTCCATAGTCCTTCTAGAGGACACCTCTTATAGAAGACACTATCATGGTCCTTATAGAGGACATCCTCATGGTCCTTATAGAGGACACCTCTTATAGAAGACACCATCATGGTCCTTATAGAGGACACCATCATGGTCCTTATAGAGGACACCCCCATAGTCCTTATAGAGGACACCTCTTATAGAAGACACTATCATGGTCCTTATAGAGGACATCCTCATGGTCCTTATAGAGGACACCTCCATGGTCCTTATAGAGGACACCTCTTATAGAAGACACCATCATGGTCCTTATAGAGGACACCATCATGGTCCTTATAGAGGACACCCCCATAGTCCTTATAGAGGACACCTCTTATAGAGGACACCATCATGGTCCTTATAGAGGACACCTCCATAGTCCTTATAGAGGACACCTCCATAGTCCTTCTGACTTGACTTGACTTGACTTATAGAAGACACCATCATGGTCCTTATGGAGGACACCTCCATGGTCCTTAATGGAGGTCCCACAATCATTTAGGTGGCTGGTTGTGGCTGCCTGCATGGACATGTTTGTGAGGAAATAACCAGACATGGTTAAAAACTACATTTCCATGGAATGTTCCCCTTTAGACAGAAGAAAATGCAAATGCACAAAAAGGTACCCATCGTGGTCCATCCCATGTTCAGTTCTTTCTGCAGCGTGTCGTGGTCTGCCAGCAGTGGCATTTGGTCCAAGCCAGAAAAAAACGTGAGTGAAAGATTTGAGTGAGCGTTTATGTGATGAGAGAGAAATAAAAGGAGTGATCTTTTTGAAGTGCTCATTGTGGCTGGTATATGAATTTCTTTTTTTTGTATCAGACAAGTGGAGCTGTGTGTGTGTGCGTATGTGCGTGCGTTTGTGCGTGCATGTGCGTGCGTGCGTGTGTGTGTGTGTGTGTGAGCGTGTGCCTCAGTGACAGGGTGAGGCGCGTGTGTTTGGCGAAGACGGTCGGCTTTTGAAGACCCGTCGTCCTGCTGGCATTTGAAACGACGCGTGCGGGGTGTGCTCTGACGGCTTCCTGACCAGGGAGAAGAGGGCGCCATGAAAAGGTCAACAGAATGACTGCCATTTCAGATCGAATGGAAACTAAATGACCAACCGGGAACTGTAAAGATTCATATACACGCT
>CM051000.1:38459872-38482372 GCA_027704905.1 Muraenolepis orangiensis | reverse complement strand
AAGGCTGGGGTTAGGGCCTCTAGAAGGTAGGGGTTAGGGCATCTAGAAGGTAGGGGTTAGGGCCAATAGAAGGTAGATGTTAGGGCCTCTAGAGGGTAGGGGTTAGCATTTAGAATTAAGGGGAAAGGGCCTCTAGAAGGTAGCAGTTAGTGCCTTTAGAATGTAGAGGTTAGGGCCTCTCAAAGGTAGGGATTAGGGCCTCTAGAAGGCTGGGGTTAGGGCCTCTAGAAGGCTGAGATGAGGGCCTCTAGAAGGCTGGAGTTAGGGCCTCTAGCGGGTAGGGGTTGGGGCCTCTAGAAGGCTGGGGCTAGGGCCTCTAGAGGGTAGGGGTTAGGGCCTCTAGAAGGCTGGGATGAGGGCCTCTAGGAGGCTGGGGTTAGGGCCTCTAGAGGGTAGGGGTTAGGGCCTCTAGAAGGCTTGGGTTAGGGCCTCTAGAAGGCTGGGGTTAGAGCCTCTAGAGGGTAGGGGTTAGGGCCTCTAGAAGGCTGGGGTTAGAGCCTCTAGAGGGTAGGGGTTAGGGCCTCTAGAAGGCTGGGGTTAGGGCCTCTAGAAGGCAGGGGTTAGGGCCTGTAGAAGAAGGTAGGGGTTAGGGCCTCTAGGAAACCTCTTCAATCCCCCAAATTCTGTTCAGGTCAATGAAACCTGGGTGGTGGAAAACAATCATGTGAACCCAGCTGAACAATAACAGTTGCAGAGGTGCTTTTAAGCAACACTCTTTATCCACCTGACCTGTAGAACGGTGGGCCAAAGTAGCTCGCTATGCTACGATACGCCAGTGTGATCACAGACACACGAAGCAGCGTCGTTCACTGGGTGACATAGCGTTAGTGTTCATGCTATTGGCGTGACGCAACCTGGAACTAGCCTCGATAAATAACACTTAAGAGAAGAAGAAAAAAACTCCACTAGAATACAAGAAACCTTTCATGTGGAAAAATAGCGATGCTCAGTTTTGACAGGTTTATGTTGGTCAATTTATTTTTCCATCCCAAAAAGCCTTGAGGTTGATGGGGTCAGCCACTGACACCCTGGAAGACTCACAACGTCACAACAACACTATTTGTAACCTTTGTTTTTGAATGAAGGTTCTTCCACCTTATGTACCCTGCTATGACTTCCACCACTGCTCACACCTTCCATTAGCATTTACAATGTGGTCTTATATAAAAACTGAACAAGAACTAAGACATCAATGGTTTCTTGAGGCTGTCGCCTACAATATAGACTCTACTTTAGCCTAGCTTTAACCCCTCAGCTATAGCCTAGCTTTAACCCCTCTGCTAAAGCTTAGCTTTAACCCCTCGGCTATAGCCTTGCTTTAACCCTTCGGCTATAGCCTAGCTTTAACCCCTCGTTATAGCCTAGCTTTAACCCCTTGGCTATAGCCTGGCCGGTGTACCTGTAACTTAAGGGCTGTGGAGCACCAATAACCTTGGATTCCTCATAACAATGCTGCAGAAGTAATGATTATAGCAGAGAGTCTTGAGATTATGCATGGTCTGACCTCATAGACGTTTATGATAAATAGTCTATGGTTTATTAACCCATAGCGGAAAACTATGTGAGTGTGAAACCTGAACATGAGCATTGTAAAAATGGCACTTTTGGCCGTGATAATTGTTAACGACTCATTATAAAATAAACTTGGCTCAACCCCCTATTTGAAGGAACTGGAAGGCTGCTCGGACATGGTCCTATAAAGCGTATATTGCTGTTTCCCCTTAAGCGAGACTTAACGAGTTGGCCTTTGCATTGTTGTTCCTTCCAATGGAATGTGACGCGCTGAAATGACACACGTTCCTAACCCTACCTAGCAGATTCTTAATAACCATCCTGAGGAATGCTAATGCTGAGCTCCTTGGCTGGCAAAATAACCTCCGTCAGTGATGGAGCCAGCGGAGACTCTGGGTAACGCATTATTGTGCGATAAACATCACAGGCAGGTGAGCAGGTGGATGGCAACATCTCCATGGGGCGGGGGGGGAGGGGTGGGGGGGGGAGGTAGAGGGACCCTTCAGAGAGCCTTCGTGAGGCCGGGGTAATGGAGAATGAAATGATGTCTTTGTGAGGTCATCACAGATGGAATGAACACAGATAAAAGAACCAATTCTGAGAGCAGCCATGTGAACAGAGAGAGAGAGAGAGAGAGAGAGAGAGAGAGAGAGAGAGAGAGAGAGAGAGAGAGAGAGAGAGAGAGAGAGAGAGAGAGAAAGAGAGAGAGAGAGAGAGAGAGACTCTCTCCCCATGTTTACCATGGCGCAGCCAAAGTCATCAACTCTCAAATGGTCTTGGGCTGTGGAGTTCAGTTCCGTAGTTATTACTGTAGTAGAGAGCCGTGGTTCCTCAGGAGTGAGAGTGGCTATCCAATTCATTCGGAGGTTGCTGGTTCAATTTCGCTCCCCGAAGAGACTGGGAACTTAGCGTCATAAAGGTCATCATATCTTCGGCAGCCCCACCTTCACCCTTGAGCACGACTTCTTCCTGAGAGGCGTTGAACCCTTCATGAGTAGATGAGCTTTTGGGTAGAAAAGATTATGAAAATGGTTTTGTATCGTTTTGTTTTGTTTTTTTAATGACGGGTGACATAAATAAGCAAACAGTAAGCAACAAAACAGTAAGCAAAGCGTGTTTACAAATGATTAACACACACGTGTAAATGTAAATGTGTAATGTAAATGTAAATGTAACACACACACTCACTTCATACAGGAGCTTGGCTGCTTGTGCAGTTCTATTTGTAACACCATTGAAAAATTGAAATATATATATATATATATATATATATATATATATATTTAAAAATAAAGCAGCATAATACACAACCCCTGTTGTGCATTATGTGTTCTTTGCGTAAACACATGGGTACAGATTGTCCCTGGTCTTTATAATTGAACAGGCCGCCTCTTTCTGTTTTCAAAGGGTCCTGCTGTATCGATGTTGTGCTGAGAGCCCTTTGCTCAGATGATCTATTTATGTTATATATTATACGTGTTGTTATTACTGTAATCCATCTGACACCCGCTATCTGTGCCCAGAGCCGGGAACAACAACCTTCGTATCCACCCTAATGGTTCTCCAGGCACACCGTCACTTTCCTGGTAGCCCCCTTCGGTGACCTTGCTGCTGAATTAGTGACTGGGCTTTCCAGAAAGAAAAAAACAAAGTAATAACAATAACAAATACTAATATACTGTATAAGGCAAAGCCAGCTCCTGCCTGGGTGAGACCGGGAGGAAAAGGGGATGAGAGCTCTCCTCCTCCTCCGACAAGAACACAGCCATCGACCGGCCGGCCACCGCTGGACTGCACAATAGAGCGCTATTGATGAGTTGGGATCGCTCAGGTAGATGGATGGATGGATGGATGGATGGATGGATGCAAAAGGGGTGGTGGTGTTGTTTCTTAAGGCCGGGGCTGACGAGGCTAATGGGCTGATAGCCAACATTGACTTTCCTTTGGGTCAGTTAGGACGACGCCCACGCCCCCACCCCCCTCACACACCCACCACCAATCCTGCTACTCTTTTGTGGTTGTTAGACCAGAAGGTTCTGGATAAGACGTCCAGAGAGGAGCGAGGTTGTTGAACTGCTTCTGAAACCACCTGCCCTTGAACCACAAACACACACACACACACACACACACACACACACACACACACAAATACAGCACACACGTACCTTATTTTAAAATAAGACTCGCAACCCAAACATTAAAGCAGGAAATGGTATTAATCTAAGTTTCCCTGTAAGAGCGAGCAGGTTAAAATAGCATCGATTATGTTTCAAGGGCAGCTTTCCAAAGACCAATGTTTCGCTGTTCTCAGAGATTTACTAAGAGTCGTGACGGTCGGTATAGATGTCCACCTGTGTAAAAACACAATCCATGCATCAATGTGTGTGTGTGTGTGTGTATCAGTGTGTGTGTGTGTATCGACAACCCTGCCGACCTCTGCTGTTATAGAGCTGTATGTGTCTATATCCCTCGATTGCTTACTGAATAAACAGCCTGGTGGAAAAACAGCAAGATTAGGTTCCGTTCTGTTTTGTTCTCAGAACACTGCTGTCTTATGGAATGTGGAGGAGGCGGTTCTAGAGAGAACAGAAATAGGATAAAACCTGACAAGAGAGAACAGAACCCGCCCCCAACTCTTGTATCTACACGCCAGGTGCTGAGCAATTTGTTTCTTTTTGCCGTCAAACGTAATCTCTGAACGTTTTTTCTCTTCTCCCCCAGCAGGTGGTCCTGTGTAATTGCCGTTAGCCCACCCTCCTCCCCTCCTCCTCTCCTCCGCCCGCACCCTTAAAAGCTCCAGGAATGAGAGCTCTGACCTTCTCTCCTGAGTCCTGAGGGAGGACTCCTCACATGGTTTGTTGGTTAGCTTCAGGGCACTTTTGCCACGTTTGGGCAGCTTTCTTTCTTTTCTTTTTTTACAAAGCGTTTACGTTATTTTACCTCTCTCTCTCTCTCTCTCTCTCTCTCTCTCTCTCTCTCTCTCTCTCTCTCTCTCTCTCTCTCTCTCTCTCTGAACAGAGACCAACACCTTGATGTGTCTATGGTTGCTTCAGGCGTTATGCTCTACCAGTATGATCTCTGTGCGTATCTAAACTCTCCAACAACCTGATCATCAGCCCTTCAGCGCCTCCGCCTCAAACCGTGAAGACAAGCACCATTTACTACAAAAAAGCAGAAGATCAGCTGAAGATCCTAATATTGCACAATATGTACTTC
This sequence comes from Muraenolepis orangiensis, assembly GCA_027704905.1. Lineage (NCBI taxonomy): Eukaryota > Metazoa > Chordata > Actinopteri > Gadiformes > Muraenolepididae > Muraenolepis > Muraenolepis orangiensis. The sequence goes on along the minus strand of CM051000.1, from coordinate 38,477,644 downwards.
TGTTCCTCCAAAAAAAAGCGTAGAAATAATCCAAAAAATACCTTTTTGACGGCTTCATTTATGTTGAAAAAGTCACAGAAATCAGTTCATCAGGGATGATCTTGGATGTGGAAACGCATGCATGATGGCTGTCATCACTGCTGACTTCATCTGAATCCATCTCAAATCAAGCTGCGTGGTTGGAATTGTGCTGAAAGACCGTAAACAGAGGCCGGCGGCGCCCCACGGGAACACAGATTGGTCTCTTTTCTTTCTCTGTTTTTTTATCTCTCAGAAAGGGAGGAAAAAAAAAGCGAAGTAATTAAATAAGTGAAAACATGTGCATTTTAGACAGTAGATAAGAGAAGACGTCGCGAGCACATCTGCTTCAGTAAGGCTGTGATTTCATGCCAAAGACGTGTCTTTCTCAGGTTGCTGACAGACAGCAAATTCACAGCAGGTCTCCCCAAACCCTGGCACTGTACATTAGTCAATGTGCCTGGATCTGTGTGTGTGTGTGTGTGTGTGTGTGTGTGTGTGTGTGTGTGTGTGTGTGTGTGTGTGTGTGTGTGTGTGTGTGTGTGTGTGAGAGAGAGACAGAGCGTACGAGTGTGTAAATCTCTGAATATGTCTCCAGACTATAGTACAGTGTATACATGAGTGAAAAATATTCTGTTCCTGTCAATCTTGACACACTTTGGATTGCTTGCATGCACACGTGTGTGCATGTGTGTGTGTGTGTCTGTATGGAAGTGCATATTCTGTTCCTGTCAATCTTGCCACACTTTGCATTGCATGTTTCTGTGAGAGTGTTTCTGTTAGAGTGTGTATGTGCGTGTGTGTGTGCGCGTGTGTGTGTGTGTGCGTGTGTACCTGTGCACGTAGGCACAGGTGGTGTGGACATGGCAGGTGAGCATTGCTGATGTGTGTGTGTGTGTCTGTCTGATGTGTGTGTGTGTGTGTGTATGTGTGTGTGTGTGTGTCTGTCTGATGTGTGTGTGTGTGTGTTTACAATGTATGCATATCTGTGGAGTGAGTGGGCGTGGTTAATGTCAGGCTTGCAAACAAAAGGGGCGGGAGGTGTATTCCCCCCCCCCCCCCAGAACCGGAGGGGGAAATACAGGTAAGGACGCAAGGGGGCTATCCGTCAGGCTTTGCTGGAATCGGGAAGCTGGATGAACTCCGATCTGGCAAAGCCCGGTTGGACCCGGAGCTTTGTGAGAGGCATCGTGGGTGGACATGAAGTGTGTGCATGGGGATGCACACACCTAATGTTCGTCACCATCGGAATGAGAAAAAGCACGAAGTAACGCTCATTGATCACCGCCCGAGACGTCCCCCCGGCGTGACGATTAGGTCGCTGCCGTGTAGACTACCCCAGCATAAATGGACAATTGTGCAGGACAAATTAAAGGGCCATGCTGGAGATAGGGGGTAATAGAAGAGTCACACAGTGGCTGGTCTAGCCCCATCGCGCTAGCTCGTAAGTCCGATAGGGTGTCTATTCCCTTCTGTGTTGATTAGCAAGAGGTAAAAGTGTCAACGTGTGACGTCTATCCAATGCCTCGCGTTGACCAACTCCTCAATCGGTTAGCCAAGGCTCATTTTGATTTGACGCTGAGTTTAACCTGCTGGGGCTGCTGGCAGATTCCATTATCTCCAGAGGAAACATCGGCTCTTCTCCACTACGTAGGGTTTGAACCGATTCAATACACTTCCGCTCCCCGGGTTGTTTCTGGGCCCCGGTGTCTCGTGGATTTGGGTGCTGTATCCACACACTGAGCGTGCCGCTGCCTGCCTTGATGATGTCATCGCTCATAGTGACACCCGGCAGCAGGATATTCAGCGGGTGACGGCGGTTCTCGAAATCACTGAAGCGAGCCGAGCTCACGGCCAACCAAAAGAAGAACGATTGAACGGAGAGAGATTCAAGATTCAAAATTCAAGATTCAAGATATTTTATTTGCAACAATGTACAATGGAATGCATACTCACCATTCCCTCCCGCAGTATGAATTTTCTTGTCTCTATGTGTTGAATTGTACAAAAAGCATTTAAAAAGCATTTTAAAGTGCCAGTAGTGCAGCAGCATCATAAACAAAGTGCAGTACAGTGCAGTAATGAGTCCAGAACGTTCAGAAAAAGTATGATAGTGTGATTTAATATGGATGACAATGTTCTAGTTCCTAGCAGTTCAGTAGGCGCACTGCCTACTACAGGTAGGGTATTCAGGGTGGCCCTCAGGTAGACAAGACCGAGGCTATTGCAATGTAGGATATTGCAGATGAGGGTATGACTGGGTCTGGCAGGGGCTCATTTCATTGGCTATCAGATCCTGTCCAGTCTAGCGTACCGAGCAGTGCCAGAAAACGTCTGCGAAGGTGAAAAGACCAACTCATCGAACAGAGGGCTGGGGGGGCCCGTTTTGTCCCAGGAGGTGGATGACGCAGGCCGTCCGGTGCTGTACCTCTGACGCAAACCTTCAGAGCTTTCAGAGCGGGTCCAGCACGGTGAAAGAAGGATAGTCTGGCCATCAAGTAGACCGGTGGACGCCCCTACGTTAATATACTGTACCTCCTGGGGCGCACATTCACCCTCTGCTCAGACCACCACTTCACTGGCTCTACCACATGAAGGACACCAACGCACGGATCACTCAATGGTGTCTGGCTCCACAGCTGTATACGGGGGGGGTGCGTGGTTCGTGTCAGGCTTGCAAACAAAGGGGGGGGGGGGGGGGGGCTTGTCCCTAGATCGACGCAGCTGTTGAGTGGTGAGCATAACGAGCCAGCGGCTACCAAAACGTGTGTTTGATATTTCTCCACAGAAAGACGGGATCCTGACGCATGAGGAGGATACGGTTCACCGTCCTTCCTATTCTCCCGTCATTTTGAAAGTCGCGTCAATTACACTCTGGGCTGTCGATGGGGAGCGTGTGTGGGGCGGAGCGTGTGTGGGGCGGAGCGTGTGTGGGGCGGAGCGTGTGTGGGGCGGAGCGTGTGTGGGGCGGAGCGTGTGTGGGGCGGAGCGTGTGTGGGGCGGTACGTGTGTGGGGCGGAGCGTGTGTGGGGCGGAGCGTGTGTGGGGCGGAGCGTGTGTGGGGCGGAGCGTGTGTGGGGCGGAGCGTGTGTGCGCGGGGCGGAGCGTGTGCGGGGCGGAGCGTGTGCGGGGCGGAGCGTGTGCGGGGCGGAGCGTGTGCGGGGCGGAGCGTGTGCGGGGCGGAGCGTGTGCGGGGCGGAGCGTGTGCGGGGCGGAGCGTGTGCGGGGCGGAGCGTGTGCGGGGCGGAGCGTGTGCGGGGCGGAGCGTGTGCGGGGCGGAGCGTGTGCGGGGCGGAGCGTGTGTGGGGCGGAGCGTGTGTGGGGCGGAGCGTGTGCGGGGCGGAGCGTGTGTGGGGCGGAGCGTGTGTGGGGCGGAGCGTGTGTGGGGCGGTACGTGTTAACCGGCGCCGGTGAACTGAATAAAAACACTCATGTCTTCTCCCAGCACGGGTCCCTGTGGAAAGACGCACGATGCTGGTTCTGCTCTTAGACACCACACACACCACACACACACACACACACACACACACACACCACACACACACACACACACACACACATAATAGGTATAACATTGCATGTACGTACATTTTCCATTCAAAGCTTCCAACGTCCAAACAAAATAGTACTAAACGGGGAGCAACTGACGGTGTGGAGAGCGGTTGTCATGGCAACAGCACGTCTTTGAAAAGCATCCGCTTCAAACAGATCAGTCGGATGGTGCTCTAAGTAACGCCTTCCTCCTCCTTTTATCTCTCTCTCTCTCTCTCTCTCTCTCTCTCTCTCTCTCTCTCTCTCTCTCTCTCCATGTCATCCATCTCTCCACCTGTCCATCCATCACCCATTCACTCATCACCTATTTATTCATCCATCCATCATCCATTTAATCACCCATTCATCCATCACCCATTTATTCACCCATCCACTCCTCCATCCATCACCCATTTATTCATTCATCCATCAACCATTTACTCATCCATCTATCCCTCCACCATCCCTCCACCATCCATGCACTCGTCCACTGCTCCCCCTTCGCTCTCTCTCGCTCTCTCTCTGCCTCAGGATGAGAGCATCATTAAATGAGTATTTGCAGGGACCATGTTAATACAGCGGCTGCCTCGTTGACTCTCACCTCCAGCGGGGGTTACTGTCAGGGAGCCCCTTTTCAAACAGCCCAGTGCGTACTTTGCATTCATAATGTCAGTCGAATACGGTCAGTGTTAAAAACACTTCAACACATGGCTGGTAGTAATTCCCCTTCTCATCCTCGCGGTGTTGCTGTTCAGAGCAAAGCTCCCTCGTCAAAGTAGCTTTTGTCTTTTGAAGTTAAATGTTGGGCAAAAATGATTCCTTCGCCTGTGTGAGTTCAACTCCTTCACACACGCACACACACACACACGCACACACGCACACACATACTTGCACACACCACCTGTGACCAATACAAGTCTGTATAAAATTGATGGCAACCAGTTGAGGCGGTGTTCTGATTGGCCGCCAGCTGGCTCAGCGGAACGTCCATTTCAGACCCCTAACGTGGCATTTATTCAGGTACAAGCGTCTCTCTCTCTCTCTCTCTCTCTCTCTCTCTCTCTCACTCTCTCTCTCTCTCTCTCTCTCTCTCTCTCTCACTTCCCCTCCATCTGCTCCCAATTACACTGATTTGTATCTTTTTAACAGGGGGCTTAAATGCGGGTTTGAATCACTCACACAGATCACAGGAGAACAGGAAGTGTGTGTGTGTGTGTGTGTGTGTGTGTGGGGGGGGGTCATATGTGTGTGTGTGTGTGTGTGTGTGTGTGTGTGTGTGTGTGTGCGTTTGTGTGCCTGCAGTGCACCTGTCTCTCTCAGCATCTCCCTCCTGGTCCTGATGCAAGTGTTGACAGGGTCATCAGGAGAACATCTATTGGCTAATGATGGACTCGTTAAGGAACCCCACTCATCAACGTACAGAGAGAGAGAGAGAGAGACACACACACACGCACACACACACACACACACACACACACACAACACAGAGACAGAGGCATCCACTGCTGTGGATATAGTCGGCATGGTGGTGATGATGGCAGATGGCTGTGTGTAGTAACCGTGGTGGTACAGCTGAGTGACTGTAGCTGACTCATCAGACTCATACAGACTCATCAGACTCATACACGCCCCGGGTGGAATCTCAATAAAGAGTGGATGGATAGGAGGTTGGTTGGGGGTAGTCGTTCCAGCACACATACCACATGGACGTGGACATGGTTGATCTCCTGCTTTAATCTGGCTTGCAAACCCAGTTTCAATTTAGGGTTTCAATCTCACTCCCAAAGGAAAAGTCCACCACAAAGAGACGTTGAAACGAAGTTGTGGGTTTTTTTAAATTATTTTTATGGATGTCACCAAACTAGTGACCAGAATGGAAGAAACGAAATAAACCTCCCGAAAATGTAGACCGTGATGGAGATTCATGCCGGAAAGATGATCATTCTCCTACGTTCAGTGGATTTAATCATCCTTGTAATCGGTGATCATCGGTGAAGTACAGCGTCAGAGAGTTAAACCGCTAAACTTCTTTACAAAGTGATGAAAGATGGCGTGTCCCGAGGCCCACCTGACCTGAATTGCGTCCATGAACTTTTCAACTTCTGGAAAGATGGTTAAATCTTACTCTGTTGTTGTTGTTGCCGTATTAACCTTCATGTCCATAACTGCCTCTGATTCACTAAAGTCATTGTCTTTTTATTGTTATTATCAACCCAATAAATAACAATATGTACATTAAATGCACCTGGTCACATTTACAGTACAAAATAAAATACACCAACTCAACGTATGAACGAGACATTAAGTGAACGCCATTAGGGGGGGGGGGGGGGGGACAAAACGGAGGAGCAAGAGAGAGACAATTGAAGGCGTGTTCTGTAACGGCCTGGGACATTTGCAGTCATAATGAATGGTGATGAAGGTTGTTAAAGGGAGAACACCGTTCAGCACAGAAAACCATGAATAAGAAATCACAGCCGCTGTTGGTTCTGATCAGAGAGACGTTTCCTCGTCTCCCACGGGTACCACCGGCACAACTGTCTCTCCCCCCTTTTACCATAATCACATCTTCCTTTTTAATGAACCTTCCCCCCCATTGCAAAAGTATGATGAATGGTGGTCTACTGAGGGAATAACATCACACGACATCTGTAGCTTGTATAGGGGAGGAGGGGGGGGGGAGGGGAGGGGGGGGCACCCTAGGGTCCCCCCTCTCTCACTTATAGGACCGGTAGGGGCCCATATCAGTCCTCGCTCCTGCAGATTTCTCATTTCTCATCTCAACATTTGTACATATATATATATATATCTATATCTATATCTATATCTATATAGATATAGATATATACTGATACTGTGCTGATAGCTATCCCCGCTCCCTCTGTGTGTCCACACACCAAAAGAACACACACTCACACACACACACACTCACACACACACAGCCCTTAACCCCACCTTGTTGATTGTGTTCATGTGTTTGTGATCTGAATGCAGGCTTTAATCAATAAATCAAACATAATTAATACAGCGCATTTTTTCTGCCATCATGCAAAGTGCTGAACAAGGGAAACAAAACAACACATGTGGGTGGAGTATCTGGGTCCTGTGGGTGGAGTCTCTGAGTCCTGTGGGTGGAGTATCTGTGGGGTCTCTGGCTGTGGTGGAGTATCTGGGTCCTGTGGGTGGAGTCTCTGGGTCTTGTGGGTGGAGTCTCTGAGTCCTGTGGGTGGAGTCTCTGAGTCCTGTGGGTGGAGTCTCTGGGTCCAGTGGGTGGAGTCTCTGGGTGCAGTCTCTGGGTCATGTGGGTGGAGTCTCTGGGTGGAGTCTCTGGGTCCAGTGGGTGGAGTCTCTGGGTCCAGTGGGTGGAGTCTCTGGGTCCTGTGGGTGGAGTATCTGGGTGGAGTCTCTGGGTCCAGTGGGTGGAGTCTCTGGGTCCAGTGGGTGGAGTCTCTGGGTCCAGTGGGTGGAGTCTCTGTGTCCTGTGGGTGGAGTCTCTGTCATGAGGGTGGAGTCTCTGGGTCCAGTGGGTGGAGTCTCTGGGTCATGTGGGTGGAGTCTCTGTCATGAGGGTGGAGTCTCTGGGTCCAGTGGGTGGAGTCTCTGGGTCATGTGGGTGGAGTATCTGGGTGGAGTCTCTGGGTCCAGTGGGTGGAGCCTCTGGGTCATGTGGGTGGAGTATCTGGGTGGAGTCTCTGGGTCATGTGGGTGGAGTATCTGGGTGGAGTCTCTGGGTCATGTGGGTGGAGTCTCTGGGTCATGTGGGTGGAGTCTCTGGGTCATGTGGGTGGAGTCTCTGGGTCCAGTGGGTGGAGTCTCTGGGTCATGTGGGTGGAGTCTCTGAGTCCTGTGGGTGGGCCTCTGGTCTGTGGGTGGGGCCTCTGGGTCATGTGGGTGGGGCCTCTGGGTCATGTGGGTGGGGCTTCTGTACTTCCACTTATGTCTGTTTTGTCATAATAATGTTGTCTCATATCCTTGTTATTGTTAAGCTACAATACACCGGTGCACATTTGATCACAGAATAACAAATCAGTTTAACATCATCTAAAAGCACAAAACAGTCAGTCAAAGAGTCAGTGTGACTCCAAAAGGGCTATCTACTATCTCCATCTCTACGTGGCTTGGCTGGCTGGCTGAATAAATGTCTGGCTGGCTAACTGTTTACTTAGACATGGAGCTATCTTCTAAAAGGTTACATCTTCCAGGCACACTTTAAATATGTGTGTGTTTTAGATACGGCTGTTTCTCTGCCTCGTGTCCTTCAGAGAATATTTTTCCAGTCAAAATAAGGCATGAAAAAACATGGCTACATTAAAATTCCACAGATATGCCTGCAATCCCCTCAGCGTATGGCCTGAACTTTGGAACCATATTTTGATTTAAATAGAGAGAGTGAGAGAGAAAGCATGACCTGCATGTGTGTGTGTGAACGTTATATTGTGTGTGTGTGAACGTTATATTGTGTGTGTGTGTGTGTGTGTGTGTGAACGTGGTGTGTGTGTGTGTGTGTGTGTGTGTGTGTGTGTGTTGTGTTGTGTGTGTGTGTGTGTGTGTGTGTGTGTGTGTGTGTGAACGTTAGTGTGTGTGTGTGTGTGTGTGTGTGGTGTACATGTGTGTGTGTTTGTGTCATGTCGTTACAGTAAAAAGACTATGGGTGTATCTTTGGGTGACTGTTATCTTTGGGGGTGCCATCACCAGTTGCATATGCCACACACCTGGCAGTCATTTTGCGAGCACTCGCGCACACACACACACACACACACACACACACACACACACACACACACACACACACACACACACACACACACACACAATCAAACACACAAAGAAAAACAAAGAAACCTTCCTTTGCCAACATCTATCTCTGGAGAGACTCAACTACATCGCTGATTAAATCGCTCATTACCAGAATAGATTAGCCCCTGTGAGTCGCATATCAATATTGTGTGCAAAGCATTGGCCGTTTAGCAGTGAGCTGGGGGCATCGGTTCACATTATCACAACGACTGACACATTAGTCCATCCCCCCCCCCGTAACCACAGATGCCTTGGAGAACTCTGAATATGTTCTCAGACAATAACAAAACCCTGTTTACTGCAAGTCAATCAGTCAGTCAGTCAGTCAGTCAGTCAGTCAGTCAGTCAGAGAGACACTCAGTCACACACACATACACACACACACATACACACACACACATATTTCAGGGTAATAGACAGGAAGCCAGAGGATGGATCTGGGTCATCGTCCACCGGCCTACACATCACACTGATGAAACGTAACTGACTCTCCACAGGGGGTGGCATGTGTGTGTGTGTGTGTGTGTGTGTGTGGTTGGGGGGGGGGGGGGCAGGTTAAATTGCTGAATGCAAATCAACAGGCACCACACGCGATATTGATGTGCAAACAGAGACCCACAGAGACGCAGAGTGTGACGGCTCTCAGAGCTACACTCGTAATTAGGTGGATGGATGATGAGAGAGCTGGGTAAATAATGTTATTGTAATTACTGCACCCCTGTGTGTCTGGACGAGCATAAGAGATGATTTGACAAGGATCGCTTTTGTGTAACTGTGTGTGACCGTGTGTACGTGTGTGTGTGTGTGTGTGTGTGTGTGTGTGTGTGTGTGTGTGTGTGTGTGTGTGTGTGTGTGTGTGTTAGTTTATATCTACAGGCTTGTGCGTGTAAAGGTCTGTGTGTGCTTGTCAAACACAAGCACTGTTCCTGTGCAACTTAAATACTGTATTCCATCATTACCTAGTTACATGTCATCACACTGCACCTTATGTGTGTACAGCAGTGGCAAAGCGTGTCTATCACAACTGGACCTTCTGTAGACCAGGGGTTCCCCAACTTTTCAGCCCGCGACCCCCAACATAACAGACCCCCCCCCCCCCCCCCCCCCCACTATCACCGGAGGGACTGGAACATTAAAAACAACGTGTGCACAGAGCTTCACCATCTTAATCGTGATCGTGTAAATTGTGTGTGGCTTTTTTTTCCAGCTGCAAATGATAGTCGTGAATCTGTCGGAATCAGAATTCCTTTATTCGTCACCCTTACATATTAAACGGACTTACATAAGACCCCCACTTTGGGAACCCCTGCTGTAGACCCCCCCCCCCCCCCTTTCGAAATTCAGTTGTTCTAGTCAGACGGACGTCACGGAGGAGTCACTTTATGCCTTATCTCATTTAGGAAGATCAGATTGTCGCAGCCAATTCCCAAGTGTACCATAGTTGGTAAAGCAAAGTCCATGTAGTGAAGAAACAGACCAACACAGACCACCACACACAGGCTATCGGTTAAAGGGCCAGTCTAACACGCTTCACGTGAAAAGGCTTAACGTAACTTAAAGTTCCAAAATAGCGATCAATAATCACCAAATGTCTCTGGCATATGTCTTGTCATTAGCACTTTCACCTGTCAAAATGAAAGTGAAAAGGTGAAAGTGCTAATGACAAGACATATGCAAATTAGGTGATTATTGATCGCGGGTTTGTAACTCTTAGTTACTCTTAGTCTTTTCACGTTAAGCGATGCAAAGAAAGATCAAGTCCAAACTCTCAATTCAAATGCACAACAATGCTTAACAAACTCATGACAGCCATTAACTAATCAGTCAACAAGTGTGTGGAAACAAAGTGCAACAACCAGCTCAACGAGACGCAACACTGCGACAAAACCAGCAAAGACAAATGAGTCTCACTCACCAATGATGTTCACTTAAAGACCAAATCCATTCTCCTGTCCTTCTGGATAGTTCAACCACCCGGTCATAAAGATGATCGCTTTTCAGATCCTAAATAAGTTGCCTTTCCAATTCCCTGCCCTCTGGTCGGTCCCAAATACCAACACTCCCATCAGTAGAGCCTCTCGCGAACATAGCCTGCTTTAACAACTTGATTCAGCTCAAGATTGTCAGGCGTTGGACGGCCTTTTTTAATAATGTCCATCTTTACATTGAATGGTCGTCTTGAAAATAGTTCCGACAATAAATCCGCAACGACATCATCTTCGCCTGTTGCCATTTTGACGTAAAATCCTACGTTGAAACAACGTAGCACTACGCTAGATCCACTCTCGCACCAGCAAGGATACCTTCTAGCTCCCTATTGAGCTGTGGGGAAATCTGAAAGAATACGCCCATTGGCTACAAATCACGATATGATTGGTTGATTAAATTGTCAATCCAAACGTACGCTCTCATTCAGTCTGAGGGCCAAAGTCATCGGGAATACTTTGGTTGAAGGATATTCTTCCCAGCAACCCAGAAAAATATCTGATTGGTTGAATTGTTTTTCCAACACAAAACCACTCAAATGCGTAGTGCATGGACCGAGAAGATCAAACAAATCAACGTAACTGTAATATAACAGATAACAACACAGATACCACCATTTAGTCATTTTATTAAATTGTATTACATTTTATTAAATTGTATTACTTTATTAATACAATTAATTCGATTGTTTTGGTTTCATCTGAGAGTTCCAGGGTCTTCTCTGAATACCTTGAAGGCCCTGACGCTTCACCACTGATGTACAGTACACATTTCTAATTGCACCACTGTACAATATGTATGTATACAATTGCATATACATGTTGTACAATGACAATAAAGGCATTCTGATTCTCATTCTGTGTGTGTGTGTGAGCTATCCAGCGGGGGGGGATCACATGCAAACAAAGAGAGGTGGTTTAATGATAAGTTACCAATAAAACAATAAAAACAATAAAAGCTCAAACAATCTATTAGCAGGACCAAAAACCGATGAACTGATGAAACCCTTTACTGAGCATCTAAACCATCGACCGACAGTCACCAGGTCACGTAGCTGCGAGACACGCCGTCCTTGCCTGACTCGCTAAAGAGGTCTGGAAATAATGATAATGATAATAACAATAATAATAGATAATGGAACAGACATAATGACCCCGCAGCGCGTGGAGGAGAGACCACGGGAGTCTGGTGTACAATCAACAGCCCCCTCGGGGGTTAGGAGGCCGGAACACATCATGACCGGGGACTCAGGGCTCGTCCAACTCTGGCCGAGTGTCAGGTAATTGTCTTGGAAATGAAAATTGAAATGATGATGCATAGTTGCCGTGTGTGTGGGTACCTTTGTAACGTCCGCGGGGGGGATAACCAGACAAACAGGATGTGTAGACACACACACACACACACACACACACACACACACACACACACGCACGCACACACACACACACACACACACACACACACACACACACACACACACACACACACACACACACACACACACACACACACACACTGTAACATACTGGTTGTCTGATATGAACAAATGTTTTTTGACCTGAATGTTCTAGGACGGTGAATGGAGAGCTCTTTGTTGGATGAACCACCGTGTGAGCGAGCGTGTGATGGTACACCATCCACAGTTGGCCTTGTGGTGAGTCTCAGAGCTCCTTCTGACTCCTCCCCCTGGAGACAACACTCCAACCGGCCTGGACCGGTGGAAGGCCATAGCTATTCCTCCTGTTTAACATGTGGTTGGACGTGACCGCAATGTATAAACAACTGTGTGTTGTTGGAGACAGACTTACCCGATTCTCACCTCACGGAGGAGGTTTGGGCACGGAGCTCCCGTCAAGGCCTGGACTATTCTATTGTATTTACCCTCTGTTGATTAAATATACAGACTCAGAAAAGAGTGACTGAGATTTCCACCACAATGTTCCATGTGTTCCAATGTTCCATGTGTTCCATGTGTTCCAATGTTCCATGTGTTCCATGTGTTCCAATGTTCCATGTGTTCCATGTGTTCCATGTGTTCCATGTGTTCCAATGTTCCATGTGTTCCAATGTTTTATTTGCAACAAAAAAAGAACAATGGCATGCTTACTCCCCATTCCCTCCCGCAGTATGAATTTCTAAAACACAATACTATAAAAATAATACACACAGTAAAAAATGACATAAAAAGCACTGTGTAGAGTAAAAGACTGTGTTGAATTCAGCAAAGTCCAGCAAAGTTTGATAGTGTAATTTTAATGACAATGTAATGATAGTGGCAGCACTCCTAGCAGTTCAGTAGGTCACTGCCTGTGGATAAAAACCATCCTTGAACCTGCTAGTCCTTGTACAGATGCCGGAGGGTAGGGGGGAGAAGAGATGGTGCCCAGAGTGGTTGCGGTCCCTCCAGTTCGCAGCCTCGTTGGCTGAGATTTCCACCACAATGTTCTATTGAGTGAATAATGTCTAATCAGACGCGGCCAGAGACATTCTGACCGACCCGGTTCCGATCGACACAGCCAGACCGCTGTGAGACGTTTAACTTTAGCGCACACATGTCACTTACTTATCTCCTGGCTCTGAGTTCACTTGGTGACTTTGCCAGTGTGAACACACATCACCCCCCCCCCCCCCCCCCCCCCCCCCCCCCGACAGACAAACAAACCCCAATGCAAAGGATGTCCACTTGAAAATAGAATGAGGCGGGGATTGTTTCGAAGTCAATTGAATTGCTTCGAAAGACAGAGGAAAGAATCTTCCTCGAGTGATTGCTTTCTCAGCCAGCCCTACCGGGATACCAAGTGGGGCGAGAGACATTACGCCGTGAGGGCAGAGAGAGATAGAGAGAGAGAAAGGATGGGAAAGAGAGGGGAAAAGAGAGAGAATGAGAGAGAGAATGAAAATCTGGCCGACAAACCTAAACAACAGCTCCACACTTTTACACTGCACTGGACTGCAGCGCTTCACATTATACAGTGTGTGCGCGTGTGTGTGTGTGTGTGTGTGTGTGTTGACTTCGACATTGAAAAATAATGGAAAGAATAAAAAACGTTGAAAAGGTAGTCATTACATAACTATCTCTACTAAACAAAGAACACACCTTGTAACTGAGACGAAAGTACATAAAAGGCGAGGCCCAATTTAAACGGTGTGGTTCTTAGTCGCTCATCGCTGTGTGTGGAAGTGTTGGGTGTAACAGGACCTCTCTATGATCCAGAACAACCAATGGTATTTCTTTTGGATGGCCCCGATGGGACTCGGGCCATTACAGATACATTTATAAATCTGCAGAGCGGTGACATTGCCAAGCGCCTTGCTAACAGGCTGCATTAGGTTCTGGGGGGAAATACAGGCGTGTACATTTTGCTAATTTTCTCACCCAGGATCTGGAGAAAGAATACAAACTATAGTGTATGTGTGTCCTTGCAAGCTTTTATTCCTCGCAAATCGATCAGTAAACAAATCAATCAACCGACTAATCAATCACACGTCTATAGCGAGGACAAACCAGCTTCTGTGATTATAATATTTGTTAACACCTGCAACTATTGGCTGGAGTCTTTCTGCAATCTATGCACGGGTGAGGTACATTTACCTTGAGTTTAAGAGGGCGGCAGGATAGCTCGGCACTGCCGAGGTGCCCTTGAGCAAGGCACCAGACCCCTACACTGCACCACTGCATATACCATAGCTGATACCCACTGCTCCCAATACTAGGATGGGTTCAATGAAGAAAAACGAATTTCACTGTGTGTGTACATGTATCTGACCAATAAAGAAGATTCCACTTTTAGATTTAGATTTTAGTTGAGAGAGTCGGAGGTTAAGGGTCCAATTCATTCAAATGAAAGTCCCTCACTCTGTCTGTCTGCTTCTGTGTTTTGTTTCCTTTGGATACGCTTTCTCTCACATTAAAGGGATTTGTGGCTGCACACTGGCTGCACAGACTCACCTACAAGAAATATTCAGCATCTGGAAACTGTGTTTACGTGCAATGCTTCTCACCCGGTACAACACAGATCAAGACTAAATGGAGGAGTCTGGTGTGAGTTGCACTGAGTTTATGTTTATGTTCCAACGTATGGAACGTCTGGGGTTGATTTTTTTCATATGGAAATACCTCAACACCGTATGTCTTTGAATCCTCTAAACATCGTATAAATAAAAGGTGGCAATTTAAATGCTGGCAGCGAAGAAGCAAGGACACTCAAGAAGGATTATTTGCATGTCTGTTCAATCAGTGAATCAAATACATTTGAGTATTTGAGTGAGTCTCTGTTACCACCCCTTTCTCCTCTGTGTCTCTCTCTCTCTCTCTCTCTCTCTCTCTCTCTCTCTCTCTCTCTCTCTCTCTCTCTCTCTCTCTCTCTCTCTCTCTCCCTCCTGCCCCCCCCCTCCCTCCCTCCCTCCCTCTTCCTCCTCCTCTTCGTCATCCTCCTCCACCTCCTCCTCACTCTCCCTCTTCCTCTCTCATGGACAGAGGCATCGTTGTTTGAGTCTGCAGTGATTGATGAAGGAAGAGGTTAACATGTTAAACAGATGACCTCTTGACCTCTTGACCTTAGTGACCTTAGTGCTGCTGCTGCTCCACTGATGTCATTTAGCCGCTGCAACGGGGGTGAGACACTAGGTACCTTTTGTGGCGGCATTGTACGATTACGAGTCTTATTATAGTCTTCCGATCGCATCAACCAAAGGCACCAAAGGCTTTTATAACCTCTTGGAATATACTGTCTGGTTGAGTTTCCCCCCCTTCTGTTGAGAACCGTTGGCATTTGAGATGAAGATGTACCCTCAGTGGGAGCCACCTGTTCAGAAGAGAAAGGGAAGCCAATTGAGTTGGCGGTCATAAATATGAAGTATATTCATATTCGAGGACGACGACGGCGCCGCCACCTCTGACAGACGGGACACGACTGCGAGCCACAAAACCAAACACGAGGCGCTCGGGGTGAGCTCCAAGAAACGTTTATCATGGACCAGTGCTCGACACATCGTCTCCAGTCAAAATGAATTGGGTCTTGCACTCTAGACTCTTTGGCAGGTCTCTGTGTTGGGTTGTTCTGTTCCAGAGCTGCACTCGCTCACAGCAGGAGAAGTGTCAGCTGTTGGAGCATTATTCAAGAGCCATATAAAATGGCTGACCATGAAAAGTATTATTCTGGTCTTGGCTGCCTGTGTGTGTGTGTGTGTGTGTGTGTGTGTGTGTGTGTGTGTGTGTGTGTGTGTGTGTGTGTGTGTGTGTGTGTGTGTGTGTGTGTGTGTCTGTATGTGTGTCTGTGTGTGTTGAAGTCTATTTGTAAAACTTATACGACTCAAAGAAGCTCACCTTCCAGGCTCACCTTCAGTTCTAATTAGATGTGTGTGTGTGTGTGTGTGTGTGTGTGTGTGTGTGTGTGTGTGTGTGTGTGGGTGTGTGTCTGTGGGTGTGTGCACATGTGTGTGTGCATGGCATCATCCAGAAAGCAGCAAAGTATAGGCACTTTACATCCATCCCAAGGTGGTAGCCTAGCTGCGAGGTGACTGCTGAGACAATACAGTCTGAGACTGTGATAGGTCTGTAAACTGGGCAACCGTTAGCCATTGGCCAGTGAACTAGCCAATGGGATGGCTTTCTCAACTATTTTGAAAAATATGGTTTCCCTGACTACTATGTAGCACACACAGATAGACGCTCAACACGCATACACACACATACAAGTACACCCGACCCCCACAGACACACACACATACACACAAGCAGATCCACACACACACACATACATTTCCCACACACATGATGTTGGTACCAGAGATTGGAGCAGCTCAGGGACATGGTGGTCCTCTTTTGTTCCAAAGGTCAACACATGTCATCATCACACACTGTATCCAGTACCTCCAGGAGAGAGAGAGAGAGAGAGAGAGAGAGAGAGAGAGAGAGAGAGAGAGAGAGAGAGAGAGAGAGAGAGAGAGAGAGAGAGAGAGAGAGAGAGAGAGAGAGAGAGAGAGTGTGTGTGTGTGTGTGTGTGTGTGTGTGTGTGAGCTGTGTTTATAGTTTCTGAAAAGTTGATTCAGGAGAACATGTGGTCACCACACTGAAATGTTGATGTGTATTTGTCTCTGGAGGAATCCTTATTTTTGGAACTGGCATATGGATTGAGGCACACACACACAACTCGTTATTGGCAGTCAAATTGGGAAAGGATAATTGACATATTGCTTATTCAAAGATCACCACAACTGAGACATCTCAAATACAGTTCTCTATTACCTGGTTTGATAAGGTTACGGATGGAGAGAGAGAGAGAGAGAGAGAGAGAGAGAGAGAGAGAGAGAGAGAGAGAGAGAGAGAGAGAGAGAGAGAGAGAGAGAGAGAGAGAGAGAGAGAGAGATAGATAGATAGATAGATAGATAGATAGATAGATAGATAGATAGATAGATAGATAGATAGATAGATAGATGGATAGATAGATAGATAATGCTTATAATAATAGATAATAATAATTATTATTTGCAACAATGACAGTGGAAGTAAAATATAACATACAGTTATTTTGCCATTCCCAAGGCAAATTTAATGGAGACGGCCTTATTGGGACAATGCAGGACCACTTAAAGGGGCTTGATGAAAATAACAATTAGAGTAATAGCAGTGAGTTTGTATTCACTAGAGTATTTAACTGGCACAGTTAAAGCATGAGTGTAGATGTTAAGCATGGAGCCAGCGCCGGCCCTAGGGGAGAACAGCACAGGACAGTGGGTCTGTTGGTAAAGGACATCGTGAACAACAAGGCAGTCTTATCCCCGGGGGGTCCGTATCTACACACCCAGCAGCATTTGATCTATTTATTTATTTATTTTCTCCCAAAGGTGCCCTTCAGGAGAGACAGATGTGACACCTCCCTCCCTCACCCACACACCCACACACCCACACACACACACACACACACACACACACATACACTCACTCACCCACCCATATATAACGTGACAGTTACACACACGTGCACATACCATCGCTTACACACGGGCGCTTCATTGGTGCAGGCTGTAAAGCTCAGCACAGACGCCGGGCTGTTATAGTGACACATTCACAGGAGGATTTGAGATACTGCACACATCAGACCTGCATCTCCCCATCAGCTGGTGTGATTTACCCTACTGGTCCTCCGCCTCTCTCTCTCTCTCTCTCTCTCTCTCTCTCTCTCTCTCTCTCTCTCTCTCTCTCTCTCTCTCTCTCTCTCTCTCTCTCTCCTCTCTCTCTCTCTCTCTCCTCTCAGCCTCGCGAATCAGCGTGGGCTGTGGCTGGCGTGACTGTGTGACTGTGGGGTGGTCCATTCCAGCATGAGGCGGCCTTGTCACCTCAAGTCCCACTCTCTATTTTTCATTCTTTTTACTTCATCTCTGTCTTAACGTGTGTGTGTGTTAACTTGAACTTGTGTGCGTGTCTGTGTGTGTGTGTGT
>CM051000.1:38452372-38457372 GCA_027704905.1 Muraenolepis orangiensis | reverse complement strand
CTCTCCTCCTCCTCTCCTCTCATCCTCTCCTCTTCTCCTCTCCTCCTCCTCTCATCCTCTCCTCTTCTCTTCTCCTCTCCTCCTCCTCTCCTCTCCTCTCCTCCTCCTCTCCTCTCCTCTCCTCTTCTCTTCTTCTCTTCTCCTCTCCTCCTCCTCCTCTCCTCTTATCCTATCCTCCTCTCCTCTCCTCCTCCTCCTGGAGAACCCATCAGTGGGGACGGTATGAGGGCTGAAAAACCAGACGTGAGCAGTAAAACATCTCCAGATGTGTGTTAGCTAACGTGATCAAACGATTAAAAAAGAGCCCGAATCACAAAGACACGAGCACGTTAGCAGGCTCTCTACGGACCTCAGGCCGCGCTATTAAAATGTAGTTAGAGCTCAAGTGTGTTCCTAACAACGCTGTTTGGATAACATCGTTTTATAGAAGGGCCATTAGCTGCTTTTCAAAATCGATTGAGGATGACTCCACGGTTCAAATGCCGCCGCTATCATTAGAACCGTTACACATATTCAAATGTGGGTTTTTTTTAATGTGTCATTGGCCGACTTTAAGCATACTTTAATGCATTATGGGTTTGTGGAATCCCTATAATGCCATAAGGCCTATATTGCAGGTTAATTCATAAGAACATTAAAATGCCATATCATTGTTGTCAGTGAAACCGTAAGTAATGATAGAAATTGTCACGGAATGTGTCGGAATACACATTGGGTGTTTGTGGAGACAGTAACACACAGACTGACTGACACACACACACACAGACTGACTGACACACACACACACAGACTGACTGACACACACACTAGTCTCACACACTGTGTATGAGACTAGTTAACGTGAATCATCTGGCTGGTGCAATTTAGATTAAATTTTCCTTTAAATGACCAGCCAGCGATGTTACATTTCAGGCTTGATGTAAGGAGGACAGGGGGGCCGCCAAGTCATTCAACAGAGCCAAACGCTTTGAAAAAAAGAGTAAGAGGATTAGAAGCCAAACACAGATTCATCCAAACAAGCCTCAAATAAACAACTCCCTTCACTTAAGCGTGAACGCTCTCTCCTCGGCCAAAAGTCTGCCGAGTCTCTCATTCTCGGGAAACTTGTACTTTTTAACCTTAACATTACCTCACCTTACCTTAACATTACCTCACCTTACTCTCACACAAAGAGCTTGGCTTTTGCACAATATTTTCTCGTAGGTTTTTCTTTGAATTCATGTTCAAAAACAGATCAAAAAGCACATAGGTGTGAGTGCTACATAGTGAGGTGTTAGATCAGTCCTGGACCTGCATCAGCTCTGTTGCATACAAAACAAAACATAAAAGTGATATACCAAAAAACATATACAAAATATACCAAAAACACAAAATATTCCAAGAATACCCAAAATACGAAATATACAAATATTACCCAAAAGGTTGGGCAAAAAGAGTGTACTTTTTTATGCATCACCCACCTTATCCCCAGAAGGCAGTGCAAGCGACCCCACGAAGCCAAGGCCCCCGTAGGTCCACTTAAGCACCAGTCCACCTGGTGTGTGTCTATCGTAGATCATGTTAATGAGGGCCCCTCACCACGGTCACACACCACCACGCCAGTGGAGGAGCCAAGACAGACGCTCTAGTGACTAACAGCCACCCCACAGCGGGATTAAAGTGCTCTCTCTCTCTCTCTCTCTCTCTCTGCTCTAGTCTCTCTCTCTCTCTCTCTCTGCTCTCTCTGTCTCTCTCTCTCTCTCTCTCTCTCTCTCTCTCTCTCTCTCTCTCTCTCTCTCCCTCTCCCTCTCCCTCTCCCTCTCTCTCTCTCTCTCTCTCTCTCTCTCTGACTGTCTGTATGTCTCTCTCTAGCTCTCTCGCTCTCTCTCTCCCTCTCCCTCTCCCTCTCCTCTCTCCTCTCTCTCTCTCTCTCTCTCTCTCTCTCTCTCTCTCTCTCTCTCTCTCCATGAACCAGCTGTCTCTCTCTCCTAATCAAACAATTGTCTGTCTCTCTTCATCAACCAACTGTCTCTCTCTCTCTTCATCAACTAACCGTCTCTCTCTCTCCTCTCTCTCTCTCTCTCTCTCTCTCTCTCTCTCTCTCTCTCTCTCTCTCTCTCTCTCTCTCTCTCTCTCTCTCTAACTGTGTCGCTCTTCATCATCTGTCTCGCTCCCTCTTTAACATCCAACGGTGTCTCTTTCTCTTCATCAACTGCATATCTCTATCAACCAAATGTCTCGCTGTCTTCATCAACCAACTGTCTCGAAGGTTGAATGCACCGCTCACTTCCTGTACATCACAACTAAGTGGCACTTTTACTTTAGCGGCTGTAGGGATGGAAGAAATGTGGAGAAAACGGCAGAAAGATTTCCATCTCCACTTAAGTTCCTTTAGACAAGGTCTACCGCTCTCCCCTGGCGGTCTGATTCCCAGAGATCGTTTATTATATCTAAGATACCGGCAAGAAAAAAAATCAGCAACCGCTCTCTCTTTCTCCCTCACAACTGGGTTGGGCTGGTCGGTCGGTCGGGAGGGAGGGAGGGAGGGAGGGAGGGAGGGAGGGAGGGAGGGAGACCCTGTCTAATTCAGAGCTCTGATCAGGACCCCGTTGGCCTTCCTTTGTCCCCAAGTTCAATGGAAGCTTGGTTAATTTTTTCTTTTTTTTTACCATCTTCATTCTTTGGCTGTGGGTGATGATGTCATGTTTTGATATCACACACACACACACACACACACACACACACACACACACACACACACACACACACACACACACACACACACACACACACACACACACACACACACACACATATATATATATAAGCACACTCCACAACAGGTGTGTTGATCATTATGGCCAAAGCACGAGTCCTTGCAGAGTTCCAGGGTTGAACATCTAAACAAACAAACAAACAAACAAAGGAACAAAGACCATGAAGGTTTGTGGTAAGCTGTTCCACCTGTACCCTAGGAACCACTCTGCTGAACCAGGATCGGGATCATTCATTCATTCATTTATACATACATTTATTAAAAGGATGATGTGAAGATGGTTCGATCCCCCGGCTCCTCCTAGCAAAAACTGTCGAGGTGTCCTTGAGCAAGACACCCTAACCCTAACTGCTCCTGACATGCTGGCTGTCTCCTTGCATGGCTGACTCCGCCGTCGGTGGATGAAAGTGTGTAATTGAATTGTAAAGCGCTTTGGATAAAAGCGCTATATAAAAGCATCCATTACCATTACCAAGATGTTTCAAATTGTACATTTGATTTTGATATTTCATCTAAAATCCCCGAGATTAAAAATCATTGTTTATTTTAATTGATCATTGTTGCATTTATTGTTCCTTTTATGTTCATTTTTATTGTGTATAGTATTTTTTATAGTATTGTGTTTTAGAAATGCATACTGCTGGAGGGAATGGGGAGTAAGCATTCCATTGTAAATACAAATCTTGAATCTTGAATCAGTTTTTCAAGAGGCCCCCTGGCCGAGGCAGGCAGCAGCCGTCCACAGCATACCGCTTCAGACAGAAAAACAAATCAACATTACGTTCTGCATAATAAATACACAATGGAGAGTCCAGCTGAGCGCAGAGGAACAGGGAGAGTCTCAGGAGGTAACACGTGGACAGGGTCCTTCACAATGGATGTGAAGACGACACGAGGCTCTCCAGTTGTTCAGACCGCCATGGGTGTCCCGGGCGAGGAAGGGCAGGTGTGTTGTAGCCAAGATGGTGAAAGATAGAAACAGGTCACAGGTTTTTAATAGAGAAAACATGTTTTGGGTTTTGTTGCCTTGGAGTAAACCACCTGTTAAAAGACTACCCTTCCTCCGGGCCGGTCTGCTTTATGAGAGCGTGCAGCCCAGAGTGTGCAGATGGGACGGCGTGAGATTCATCACCATAGTGACATGGCGAAAAAGGGATTCAGTGCCTTGTTGTCATGACGACAGGTTCCTAAAAGAGGAAAACTGACATAGACGAACCAAGAAGCATCCGGGGCATATTTACTGTTTACTGTAATTTACTGTAACCGTCCCTCGTACAGCTCTCACACACACACACACACACACACACACACACACACACACACACACACACACACACACACACACGCACACACAATCTTCACACTCATTAGAATCATTCTACCTCTCTCTCTCGCTCTCTCTTTCTCTCTCTCTCTCTCTCACACACACACACACACGCACACACAATCTTCACACTCATTAGAATCATTCTACCTCTCTCTCTCTCTCTCTCTCTCTCTCTCTCTCTCTCTCTCTCTCTCTCTCTCTCTCTCTCTCTCTCTCTCACACACACACACACACACACACGCATGCGCACACACAAATGCACAATTTCACACTCATTAGTATCATTCTACCTCTCTCTTTCTCTCTTTCTCCCAAACTCTTTCTTCTCCCATCTCTCTTTCTTCTCTCTCCCTCTCCCTCTCTCTCCCACTAATCTCTCTTTCTACCTCCCTCCCTCTCCCTCCGTCTACCCTTCCTTCCATCTTAATGGCTAATTGAAGCATTTGCATTAACGGACCGACACAGGGAGTCTTCTGTGGGAGAAGGGGCGGGGCCTTTGAACGGAGATCTCATTAAAAGATACAAACGTTATGAGAGAGAGAGAGAGAGAGAGAGAGAGAGAGAGAGAGAGACACACACACACACACACACACAGAAGGGGAGAGAGGGAGAAAGTGTGACAGAAAGACACAGCGAGAGAGAGAGAGAGAGAGAGAGAGAGAGAGAGAGAGAGAGAGAGAGAGAGAGAGAGAGAGAGAGAGAGAGAGAGAGAGAGAGAGAGAGAGAGAGAGAGAGAGAGAGGGAGAGAGAGAGAGAGAGAGAGAGAGAGAGGGAGCGAGAGAGAGAGAGAGAGAGAGAGAGAGAGAGAGGAGAGAGAGAGAGAGAGAGAGAGAGAGAGAGAGAGAGAGAGGAGAGAGAGAGAGAGAGAGAGAGAGCAGGAGAAGAGGGAGAGAGAATGTGCCAGCAGGTGTATTGCTA
>CM051000.1:38444872-38447372 GCA_027704905.1 Muraenolepis orangiensis | reverse complement strand
AAGTGGTGATAAAACAGGTTGTTTTCCCCTCAGCACTGCGGTAGCTGCACATCTGCACCCCCATCCTCTCTCTCTCCCAAGCAGACACCACACTGACTGTCAATCATATATGTCGTATCCATGGTGACCAAACTTACATTAAACATTGACCCTAATGGAGAGAGAGAGAGAGAGAGGGAGAGGGAGGGAGGGGAGGCGGGAGCGGTGGTGGTGTTGACTCACATCCAAACAGAACATTCTAGAGCTCAGGTGGGCGGCAGTAGCTCAGAACTAGATGCTTCTGGCGTGCTGGCTGTCGCCTTGCATGGCTGACACCGCCGTCGCTGTACAAGTGTGTGTGTGTATGAATGGGTGAACGAGAGGCAGAACTTGTGCAGCTCTTTGAGTGGCCACTGGTTACAAAGGTGCTACAGGGCGGCAGTATAGCTCAGGAGGTAGAGCGGTAACTGCTCCTGACATGCTGGCTGTCTCCTTGATGGCTGACTCCGCCGTCAGTGGTTTAACGTGTGTATGAATGGGTGAATGTGAGGCTTGACTTGTAAAGCGCTTTGGATAAAAGAGCTATATAAAAAAGCATCCATTACCATTGTACACTCCAGCGCCGGCTGGATCTCACTGCGAACGCATAAACCATAAACCAACTCCCTAACTGAGGTCTTAGCTCCTTTTCTGAAAGCCTCGTGTGCCACAGAAGGAACCCATGGACACAAGGCCCCGACATGACAACTGTACCCTATTCAACAAGACCTAGTGCGGATGAATTATGCAAAGGAGATGAATTATTAAATAATACATTTTTGGAGTTTTGGAGGTTGTTCTATTTTTTTCTTTTGTTTTGGACCATGTACCATGTCTTCTCATGGTACAAACTTTCAACTGCAGTTGGTTGGTAAACGCAGAAGCCACGGCGCACACTGTGGTTAGGCTGTGGTCTGACATTCTAGTTACTTTTGTTTTCTGGTTCGTACATTTTTTCGCGTTTTGAGGTAACATTGAAAAGTGTGGACATTTTAAATAATAGATAAACACAGATATTTGACAAAGAATTCGACAGAGCATTATCTGAAATATATGTTACAGAGACGGATATCCCTCTCTCTCTCTCTCTCTCTCTCTCTCTCTCTCTCTCTCCCCCCACTCATTTGGAGCGACCCGTTCCAGACGTCCCGTCTTGAGATGAGAAGGCCTGGGAACGAGGTTACACATCTTGTTTGTGTTCCTCGCTCGTCTCCCATTACCGTGACACCAGTGGCGCTCCAGCAGGGGCACATCAGACCACATAAGTGGAACATTGAAATGGGTCACCTTCTCCTCCTGTGCTGGACCAGGTCTTGAATAATGCTCTGATAAGCAAAACAGGAGCCAAAACAGGTAAGCTTGGTTCCCTCAAACCTAGAAAAAAATTTGAACAAAGTTAGGCTTTATGAAAGAAAGAAAAAGGCAAGGTATCTTCTTGTTCTGACCACTGACAATCCATTTGTCCATGTGTTTACCCGTTCGCTCTGGCTTGTTTTCATGGAGAACCCCATGCTCATTAGTCCGGAAAGTGTTCAAGGCTCCCAGAATCAAAAGTGTTTGCTGTGTTTTTGAAAAATGAAGTGAATTTGCCCACCCCCCCTCAGTCTCATTCATAAGGTTGTCGACGAGCATATTACGGGGTGTGTGATACAGCGTTTTGGCAGCGTGGCCTGGTGTGTTATTTCCGAGGCAAACATCAAAGTCATCTTAGCTCGAGGCAAAACACATTCAACTTTCACCAGGTCGATTACGACGCCGTGTTTGTGTTGGAGCGAGCGGTCACATACATCAGCTGGGATCATTAACGGCGACAGCAAAACACGCCGCTGCCACTCATCGCTTTGGACCCTCGGCTCCCGGACCCCATACACCCAAAGCCCACTCCGGCGATGGCAAAGCCAAACCTAACCCAACGCTATCACGGAACGCCTCGGCTGGTCGATGACATCACAGTTCCGTGTGGGCACGGGGGAGGGGCAGTGCAGGCATGTGGGCAGCATGGACAGTGCTTTTAACAATTACACAGCATGACCCTGAGAGTCCCTACGTTCCCGTTTGACGTGTCGCAGAGCACACACATTAAGTACCATTTGGGTTTTTTGTTCAGTTCTCTCTGGACTCTGAATCCTGCTTTGGAGTAAGGAGTGCACTTACAAAACATCTTGTGAGGAAAATGTAGGTTACGCGGGCCAAGCCATGTATTAACTCAGTGTCATCGTAGTGTCCCAAGCTGTCTAAATGGACCCACGAACCAAACCAAAATGCTCTGAATAAACTACAGACATGAGTTGTATGATATGGCCAATTGACTTCAACGTCCATATGGTGCATTGCCAGGCCAGTGTGAGTCGGGTCAAATATTATGGGAACTTGTTTGCATCGGATCTCGGTGAGAGCGTTCAGTGAGGCAGAAGCTCAGATGCTTTTGTTTAGAGTTTTGTATTTTATATTTTAGATCATGCTCATTGTTCCATGCTTGGTG
>CM051000.1:38434872-38439872 GCA_027704905.1 Muraenolepis orangiensis | reverse complement strand
ACTGGAGCAGGTCTTAAAATAGTGGGGCTTTCCCATTCAAACAAGGTTTCCTCTGTCTGAAGACGGCTCTGTGTGCTTGTGTGTGTGTGTACCCGTTCATGTGCGTGATTCACAAGAGTCTACTGAGAGTACAGGTGTGTGTGCTATGTGTATTGACTCTGTTACGGAAGTGTTGGAACGTCACCATCTATTGTCTGTTTGATGCATGGCGTTGCTTTGTATCGATTCATGTTTTCTGTAGTCTTTATATTGGTTTTTATGCCTTAACCATGGCTGGCCTTGTACCTCTGCAATCAATGAATTACAATTTGAATTAATATTCTTCTTTTGCTAGTACCTGTATTTGGTTTATGTATCTTTAACTTCTTTTTTTTGTGTGTGAACGATCGTACTGTACGTCTGCATTAAACCTGCACTATTAGCTTTTCCCATCAGCAACCTCTAGTGGCTTAGAGTTTAGTTACAGTTATAATGTCATTTTCAGATTAAATCTACTAATATCTGAGACTTTTCCCAAGGTGGAGGGGGGCAAAAGTAGACTACGTAAACTCAATAAAACGATACCCTGGATGGATTGACTCGCGGATGGGCACCTTCTATATTCTTAAGGAACTTTGTAGTTCAGATATTTAATTCAGTAAATAGCTGCAGTAGAAAGGGTTTTCTGTTATGAGACAAAACACAAAAAAACTAATCCTCACACCTGCTGGGTTTGCAGTGTCTTGGTCTTTGCAATAATAATAATAACAATAATTATAATAATACATTACATTTCATATAGCGCTTTTCTGGACACCCAAGGCGCTTTACAGACATGGTAAAATTACACACTCAATCAAATAAGATCAATAAGATCAAATAAAATTAAAATATATAAAGTATAATTTAAAATGTAATGAGTCCTATGATAGAGGGGAGGATGTTTAGCAGGGGAAAGCCAGTTTGAAGAGGTGGGTCTTGAGAGCCTGTTTGAAGGATGGTAGGGTGGTTGTTTAAAGGATGGTAGGGTGGTTGTTTGAAGGATGGTAGGGTGGTTGTTTAAAGGATGGTAGGGTGGTTGTTTAAAGGATGGTAGGGTGGTTGTTTGAAGGATGGTAGGGTGGTTGTTTAAAGGATGGTAGGGTGGTTGTTTAAAGGATGGTAGGGTGGTTGTTTGAAGGATGGTAGGGTGGTTGTTTAAAGGATGGTAGGGTGGTTGTTTAAAGGATGGTAGGGTGGTTGTTTAAAGGATGGTAGGGTGGTTGTTTAAAGGATGGTAGGGTGGTTGTTTAAAGGATGGTAGGGTGGTTGCCTGAAGGATGTGGATGGGGAGGGCGTTCCAGAGGGGAGGGTGCAGCAACTGAAAGGGCCCTGTGGCCCCCCCAGGTCCGGAGCTGGGTCCTGGGGACTATCAGGCTGTTGGTGTCAGCGGACCTGAGGCCAAGGGAGGGAGTGCGACAGGGGGGAGGAGGTCAGAGAGGTAGGGAGGGGCCAGGTTATTGAAGGATTTGTAGGTGATAAGTAGTATTTTGAAGTCGAATAATTCATCGAATCAAGATCATAATTAAATTTGGCGGCCCCTCTTATTAGAGGGGCAGCATTTTCCCACATGCCACATTTGGTTAACATTCAAACATAATGTCATCCTGCTCTCTCCTGAACACGTGGGCAGGAGACGTAAGGAAATAAACGCGGACATGCGGGGAGTTAATTAAAAATGGGGGAAACTTTGTGATTTTAATCACAGACTTCAGAGAGAGACGTGCGTGTCGGAAAAAAGACCAAACAATCATTTTCTTTTCCGCTGTCCACCTCGATAGAATGAGAGAATATAAAATTTCCTGAGAACAGTTCAAAGGAGGCCTTTTAAATGAGGCCCACTCCCGCTGCCTCTAAACTAGTTTTTATCAGTGATGACATGACGCTGAACCACACATCCATCAAGCTTTATCAAGCTGAATTTGTCCCGTGTAAGGAAAAAAAAATCATTTATAAATACACGACTCATCTCGGAACTAAAAGTACCCCTCTTGCAATTTCGTTTTTTTTATTATTATAATTTTTTTATTTATTATTCCAATCGAAGGAAGGAAGCCGTTAGAAGCTGAATGGATTTCTTTTAGGACGTAGGTGAGTGTTTTGTGCCAAGATTAACTGACTTCATAAATCAATCTAACTCCTTACAGCAACAGAAACTCAACATCAATTATATTATATAACATTAACTGATGTTGTGGCTGAGGGCCAATGCAGCCCACACAAAGTAGTACCTTACAGGGTTGATAATTAGAGTATGACAACGCCATTAACTGATTAAACTCACTGTAGCCATTAATGATTATTGAGCCATTAGTCACATTAATGATGAGTAGCCATGTAGTAACCTTCAAGTTTTTATAGGGACCAAGTGTCATTACCTGGTGCTAACAGGTACCCTGGTCTGCCTCAGATAAAGCAACAGTCACACCAAACAGATAGACTAGCCAGACAGTCAGCTATACAGCACAATCAGCCAGCCCAGCCAGTCAGCCAGCTAGTCAGGCAGCCGGCACATCTAACCAGGCCTCCCTCTAAATAAACCAGGGTGAGGATCGCTGTCTCCCTGGCAACAGGTACTGATGGTAGCGATGATAGGGGACGATGGAGGGATGAGGGGATGGATTGGATTCAAGATTTTTATTTGCCATATGCAACAAGTACAATGGAATGCTTACTCCCTCCCGCAGCATAAAATTCTAGAACACAAAGATATAAGAATACGATATACACATGACAATAAAAATAACCATGGATGGAGCCAGAAGTAGAAAAAATGAGAGAGCCCATCACTTGACCACCAGAGTGGCGCACTTTCTGGTCCGAGGGACGACTAGAGCCTCTTTCAGCTTCAAAGGCCATTTAATAGTCCCTCACACAAAGATAGAGAGAGAGAGAGAGAGAGAGAGAGGAGAGAGAGAGAGAGAGAGACGTTTCTTTGTTTCACTATTAATAACCAAAAGCCATCTATGTACACAAGATGGAATATAAATATAACAACCCTGACATGGTTTCATTCATTTGCTGCTCCAATCCAGTCCTGTTCAATATCAACATGCTGCTATCCAACACAGTCTGTAGTGGGGCACTGCAACTGGCTGAGGTACATCGAGATCCAGAGAGACAAAGGAGCGGGAGAGAGAGCTCTTTATTCTTTAGCGGCCATGTGCCAACATTGCAGCTAGCGTAGCAACTGCAGCAGCTGACTCAAGGTGACACTACATATATCAAAACGTGAGCATGATACTGGATCAAACCATCGCATTTATCTCAGATACAAATGAATGAATGTAAAGACAACAAACTTTGTATTTTTCATTTTGAGATGTGTCAACAGAAGCACCATTTCAGTTTGCTGTTTTTTTTGGACTTTGAATCAGCAGAATCCACACCAGCTTGGCGATTGCTCCCCAAGCGAAACAACGGTGATAGCATAACATCAAACCAAACGTGGGACAATGTAGGACATTTTATCCCCCCTGTGTGATATTGTAAAATGACAAACTTTGGAAACAACCCTTGCCGTAGTTTCCCAGTCTGTGTTGTTGCTGCATTTCCATTTTCTTGGAGGTGGTTTTCCATTATTATTTTCCTAAATAATAGCTTGTGATTTTGTGGTGTCTCTGAAAGATATCTGAACGTACAGCGACATGGAGAGAGAGAGAGACAGACATGGGAGAGAGAGAGAGAGAGAGAGAGAGAGAGAGAGAGAGAGAGAGAGAGAGAGAGAGAGAGAGAGAGAGAGAGAGAGAGAGAGAGAGAGATGTGGGAGAGAGAGAGAAAGAGAGATGGGGAGATATTATTTTCCATTATTCTTTTCCTAAATAATAGCTTGTGATTTTGTGGTGACTGCTGATTCGCCCCCTTGGGCGCTGCGTAGCAGCCAGCCCAAGGCGGTGACAGGCTAACCTGCACCTGACCCACCTGTGCGCAGGTTGATTGACATCACACACTCACAGCTCTGTGACGACAGCCTTTCCCTGCTGTCCTTCACATCCATTGGAGAAAAACAAAAACAATCCATCAAAACGCAGGACATCTTCTTAATAAGTGGGAGGCGGGACAAAGGCATGGAAACGCTATGTGGTCGCGCATAGCGTGGGACACCTGGGCACCGATATGCATATCACTCTGGAATCTGCATTTGTCCATTTCACTGATTTGATGGACAGACACAGAAGGACAATGGAAGAAGACACCTCTCGTTGTGTCTGTGTTCGAGACGTAGCCTCCATCAGAAACTATCCGGTAGTGGGAGGGGCCCACACTCCAAACATGTTCCAGACAAAACTGAAGAATCCAAAACACTGTCTAAATACATATTGTCTTGACATGTAGAACAACCTATGGACAATGGATATTATGCAACATGGCAATATGTCAGGTGAGCTAAGATTGAACTAAGGTTACGTAACATAACTTAAAAGAGCATTATAACACACAAGAAGCATCAAACATAACATGGAACAAAGTAATGCAATGAAGCATTACTTTTTTTAGAGGGCTACAGTGATGATTAGATGAAGTGACATTAAACTGCACACATCATAACATGATACACAATGTAACATGGCATAAAACAGTGTAACCTAAGCTGAGCTTCTTGTGCATTAGGGGCCTAACTCTTAACTATCTGCGGTGGCGGTTCACATACAAACTGCACTTAGGGTAATATAATACGGCGACGCACAGGGCCCAGCAAACGGCATATGAAAGGTTTTTCTAATTAACATTACATCTCTCTCATTACTTTGAGCACCATTCTGTCAAAACATCGGACCTTTTAAACAAACACTTGAGTTTTTCTTCTTCTTCTTGGGACTGAGGGGAAATCGCGGCTTCGCCTGCCCGGGCCTGCCCACGAGGACGGCTGCTAAATTAATATTGATGAATGAAAGTAAAGGTCGCCCGGGCGAGTGCTAAAAGTCTCCGCGCACGCATACATTTTCATTATCTCACGTACAAAACATCTTAATTGAACAGGC
>CM051000.1:38414872-38429872 GCA_027704905.1 Muraenolepis orangiensis | reverse complement strand
TTGATGACAGTCTGGCTTGGGACAGTCTGGCTCCCCGAAACACCTGGGCACTGCCAAGGTGCCCATGAGCAAGGCACCAGACCCCTACCCTGCTCCCTGGACAGCTGTATATAAAATAGCTGCCCACTGCTTCTAATAATAGGATGGGTTAAATGCAGAGAAACAAAATTCACTTTGTGTTTACAGGAAGATTCAATACAGGATTAAGATACAGACACAGGTCATTAAGAAGCTAGTGGTGTTAAAGCATCTTGCTCAAGATGCATCTATAATATAAATTGTGGATATTGGGGATGGACCCAGAGAACCTTCAGGCTGGGAGTGTAACACCACAGCCATTACGCCGTCCTCCAACCAACCAAACATGCAAAAAATGTACATGTTGTTACTTATCCTGGACTTCTCCATGTAAGCAGTTGTTAAAGACAGTCAAAGACATTCTATATATCCTGTAGGGCAGTCCATTCAGGGTGTGGTTAACCCTTTTGGGGGACTGCAGGCCACATCTGTTTCTCTCTCTCTCTCTCTCTCTTTCTCTCTATTGGAAATGTGGCATGGACAGAGTGTCCCGGAGTGAGCGCTGGGGTGTGTAAGTGTGTGATCATTTGTACTTCCCCATGGGGACCCATTGGTCAGGGAAAGGAACCTAACGCCTGCAAATTTGTGAAATCCTAGCAATTGGAGAGCAGGCCCCGAGGAATCTCATTAAGGAGTTCCACACGTCGATGATGCAGACCCTTTTTCCAGCCGAAAAGAAGCACTCTGTAGCGGATCTAAACTGGATAATGGTATTGGTTTTACATCAACTGGGGAGCACCAGAAAACCACAGAGCATAAGGAAAGAGGACAGCGACCCCGCCACACTCTCTTACTCCCTGTGCTATCTCCACTCTCTCTTTTTTCCAGTCATTTATTCTCCAAGCACTCCTACCTGGGAAACAAAAATAGAATAGATTTTCTATTATGGCCCACAAGTGGAGGTCTAGTCAGGGCAGCTCTACTGGGTATGTCTGCTCTGGGACCCCGTCTGCTTCATTTCCTAATACAAAGTGGACATGACACCACTAACCCCGCCTGATACACAACCTAAAGTAGCCTGGGACAGTTAGTCAAGGCCAGCCAATAGAGCCAAAACATGTTCTATATATATATATATATAAATAGTGTGTATGTGTGTATATATACATATATATACACACACACACTATTTTGGAGTGCCAAATGTATTTCAAATGATGGCAATTGATTGACACGTTAATGAGTCATTCATGATGCTTCAACATAAGATTGCGAACCAAACTAGCAGACGTCATTAGAAAAACAATGGACTCCACATTTATACTCACCTATATATATATATATTGGCATGCACTTGCTTCGTACTGTTTAAATACACTTTAAAACTGTAAAAACCTTCTATTGGTGGCTATTTGCATCTGTTGCATTTCACATTGAGGCTGGACAAGCTTAGCACGCAGGATGAAGCTATCTCTTTGAGCAATGACCTCTATGCAGGACTAGTATCCCTCTGTGTGACCGATTGGCAGAGGCCTGAGTCCTCTGTTATCAACTGTAAACATTGCGACACAGTGTGGGAAGAGCAATACAGAGGGTCAAAGGTTAGCTGCATTAATCTGACATTAATCAGTTATATTCCAGAAGTCTAGGCTATTGAAGGAGTAAATGTGTTGTGTGTTATATTTTCATGTCTTAAGACTCTGTAACTTCAGGTTCTTTAACGTCTCGAGAAGAACACAAGTGTAATAGAAAAAAGTTATGTGTCGGGAGACTGTGTGAGAAAAATAGCCTGTGTTTTTTGTATTGAGAAACCCAAGGCAGGACTGGATTAGACCAGCTAAGGCATGTCTGCTGGGAGCATCAGCAGTGTGGCAGCCAAACAAAAATCTTTTTTTTATGCTCTACCTTAGCCAGATTCTTTCACATCAAAGTTGCTCTTCGGCTGATTTCCTGCCAGCTAAGTATGACCTTGCTTCTCCTAATTTGACTGTCACAGAGTACACTCCGCCTTGTTCATTCACTTACTGGCCTTGCATTTATTCTGTCCCATAGACTTGCTTGTCCACGTAAGCAGCTGCCAATCACAGCGGGGCTTACTTAGCCTGCAGCTCCGAGCGGCTGGAACTCATTAGGAAGAGGCGGCTAGGCCATGTTGTGGTGCCATTGCAGCCCTGGTTCCTCCTCCACGCCACCCCCCCCCCCACCTAGTATGAGATGCTCCCTGAGGCAGAGCGGGCTTAATCAGCAGGCTGGAACACTGAGCTCAGGTCTGTGGAGGTACAGGGCGGAGATGAAAAGCATGGAAGAAGAGTGGGAGGGGAAGAGGTATGGATGGAGGAAGAGGGGTGATGGGGGAGAGGTGGGTCTGAGGGATCGGGTCGGGAGACTGTGAAATGAGGAAATGCATCAGGAAGTGAACAAGGACATCCGGGAGAGTAAGCTGCTTTGGATTGGGCAGTGAAATGCTTGGAATGCACGGACCTACCATGTAGTTCAAGTGCCTTGAAAGTGTTGCCTGGCAAACCAGACATGATCCCATACACCAGTGACCCTAAACCCTCCCCCCGCCCCAACAAGCAGACAGAAATTACCTAGACCTCAAGTACAATAAAGTCAATCAAATAACAAAATGACTTGAAAACATGGTATTGATTTGGGGCGGTAGTAAAACACACGCAGAGACAGCAATCGGATCCCTCGACGCAGATTTTTCCTCCTCCACTCCATTTTCATTCCAGCCTTTTTGTATTTCAGGGCTATCATTAGGGCAGGCAACATATCTGTTTGGAGAAACCTCGCTGTGGCCACACGCTACGAGCTGCCAAGTCGCCGTGGCACGAAGCACAGATGTGCCTCCGCGCAGGAAAACGAATGGATGCAGCAGTGGCGTAAATTTCGGCAAAAACTTGGCCAAAACCCAGCCGGTCGAGGAGTGAATAGGATAGAAGGATAATAAAAAAATAGCTTTATCTATCCTTTATGTTGTCTCCCTTTTCTGTGCAGTTTCAGGTTCCCTTTCGTCTTCCAGCGGGAGACGTCATGCGTAAAATGTTGGAACTGATCTGGAGCATAATGGAGGCAACTGGAGAGATGTATGTGGGGATATGAACACCACAGGCCATTTCAAACCACCGACAAAAGTCCTGGGCCTGAATAGTCTGGACTCGAGACCCGGTCCAGCTGTCAGACCCACTGTGGTCAGCATGTGGTTGGCGTTTTTATGACATGGTTAGTGGACATGTCTTTTGGCCCAGGGGCCCCTACCAGAATCATAGCATTTCCTAGCATCTGTACACGTAGTTAAGCACAGGACAGAAATATATCGAGCAGCTAACATGTTTATGCGAAGCCATAACTAAAACGGGACACTGGTGACTAACCGCAGCAATTTTCCTGAATACCCAAGGGGAAAAATTATTTGTCGCCAAAGACCCTTTTGGTAAACATTACACCAAAAAATATCCCCAGAGGGTTTTGTGTTTACGTTTAAAACGTCCTCTTAATTCATTCAGTCACATATCTCCTACCTCCCGACGCCTCACTGCTGGACAGGCCGCCTGCCTGCCTGGGAACGCCCTGCTGTGGGTGCTTATGGAATGTGTCTAGATGGATTCTTCTCAAACTCCAATGTGTTCCCTTACTCATTCTCACCTTCTCGGATAACCCCTTGTGCCTGTATGTGTGAGTGTGTGTGTGTGTGTGTGTGTGTGTGTGTGTGTGTGTGTGTGTGTGTGTGTGTGTGTGTGTGTGTGTGTGTGTGTGTGTCATTGTGTATGTGATGGTGTGTGGGGAAAAAATAGGAGTTCAACTCTTTGTGCTGTTTACAGATCACTGTGTCCATTATGTTTTTCCGTTACTTAGCTTTTATCTTTTTTTCTCTCTTCTCTTTGTATTTAATATTGTCGTTGATCACCTTTTTTTTTTATAAATAAGAACATTACATCCACTGGGTAGGTCAGGGTACGTCTCTTCCGTGTTTATGTGTCGGTAACTTCTGTCATTCACCATGTCGGTAAAGATGAGGAGGGTAAAAGTACACACTTCCATCTCAACCCTTAAGTCCCACACTGTGCTACTGCTGAAGATGAAAAGAACCAAACAAAAGACCACAACACCAAGATAAAAAACACCAAGACAAAAGCAAAGCAAAAACTAGAGGGCCTTCAGTAGAGCGCACTCGCCACAAGTCCCCTGGATCCTGCACCAGAATCAATTCAACCTGGCCCATAAGTAATGTAGCCACAAAGTTGTGTCCAATTTTGTACATCACTTTTTCAGTTATCTTGCTAACAGACAAACCGGGTTGAAAATATAACCCCTGGTCCATCTTTGATGGCAGAGGTAACAAGTTCCTCAGGTTTCCCAAACAACAAATGACAAATCAAATGTGCCATGTAAGTCCTCCCCGCCTGCAGGTGGCAGTAGAGTGCCCTGACTCAAAAGTGACAAGACATGGCTACAAAGGAGCTCACCTGCAATGAGCCAGACAAACTCCAACAAAGCCATCAATTCACATGAAGAAGAGGGTAGGGGAGTGGGGGTAACCGGGGCAGGTTGCCAAGCCGGGATGCTTGGACGTACGCCAGCTCACAAGCTGTGAAAAGGTCCTACGGCCTCCATCGCATATTGCCAGCGCTACATTTGTTCCAGTACACCCCCCCCCCCCCCCCCCCCCCCGCCATCTGCAGCCTTAATGAAGCTGTCCAGAAGCTGTCATTCATTGGTGAACGTCGACGGCCCGCTGTGCCATCGCAAGCGTGGTTTGTCCCGCCGGCTAAACGGGAAGCTAACCGTGGAACCGTCAGAGAGAAGTTCCCCGGCCGCCCAGTCAGCGCTCAGTCAGCCCTTTTCTGTTGTGGAAACTTTTCGCTTTCGCTTCTTTCCATCGTCGTCATCGTCGTCACAGAGAGAGAGAGAGAGAGAGAGAGAGAGAGAGAGAGAGAGAGAGAGAGAGAGAGAGAGAGAGAGGGAGAGGGAGAGAGAGAGAGAGAGAGAGAGAGGGGGGGGGAGGTAGAGGGAGAGAGGGGGGGGAGGGAGAGGGGGAGAGAGAGAGAGAGAGAGAGAGAGAGAGAGAGAGAGAGAGAGAGAGAGAGAGAGAGAGAGAGAGAGAGAGAGAGGGGGGGAGGGAGAGGGAGAGAGCATTGCAATATATTAGACGATTTTGACAGGGTCCAGTTGTGAAAATAATTCCAGGCCACATTAATAGAATGAATAATGAGCGAGCCCAGCAGGCCACAGCCTCTTGAAGGAACTAGAGGGCCAGGTCTGGGAAACAAAAGCCAATAGAACAAAAAAAAGGCTCTGACTGTTAGTGGTGGCGTCATGGCAACGGTTAAGCCTGGTCGTCGGGGAGAGACAAGAGGGATTTTTAATTCAAGTTCACTTGCATGTCTCTCCACCAAAAAAACGGGAGGTCTTGTGATGTTTTGTGTGTGCTTGTCTTCATGGTGTTTGACTCCATAGGCTCATTGTTATCCACTAACCCCCCCCTGGCCCTCCCCTCCGGCCAGTCCAAGACATAGTCTTACATATAGAGAGGTGCCATGGGATCATAAGTTTGTCGACTGCAAAGGTTCCCCCTTTTGTGTGTGTGTGTGTTCCTTGAGTGAGTATAGGGGCCCTGTCGCTTTGTGGAAAAAGTGTTAATCTTCTCTTTTTTAACACCTGCAACTCGGCGAGCTAATAAGAAACTCTTATTTGTCTGAGAGGGGCTGCATTGCTTCCAGCAGCGCTTGGATCTTTTCGTCAACAGTGGCCAGAGCCGGGCAAATCTGTGAGCGATGACTTGAATTAAAAAAATACCCGATGAACACGAGCGGTGTAACACTGCATACTAATCACACGGAATTAAGCTTTTGTCTGTCATTGGTAATAAACTTGCAGGCATTAGCAATCTATGTATGAGCGTGTCCTCATAAAAGCCCCTCAATGTTAATTACAGTTCCTGGGGTCTTTATCTTCTGTGACCATAATTTCCACACCAATGTCATGAACCGCCTCGGGCTTAAAGGTTTTCAATCAGGGGCCGGTTCCCGAGGTGAAAGAAGAACTAAACCACAAATACGCTCTGAGGAGACGGGGAGGAGGGGCTTCAAAGGCAGCTTGGATGGGTGCTGATTCTCTACCACTAAGGTTTGAGGTTGTGTCTTGGATGGATGGATTTGTCCCGTGTCCCCTGCGTGAGGACACGGGTGCAAGGAGGGTGCTGCTGGGGTTGTTCCAGGGGAGGTTCAGGGTGACGTTAACCCCGCTGGATCATTTTCTTTATTGAGGAGGAGCCGGGGCAGAGCCAAAACCAGAGAGCCGGGGCAGAGTCAGCCAAAGCCAGCAGCCGGTCCAAGCGGCTGTGGTCCCGCTGCCCTCCAAGGGCCCAGGCTAACCCCGCACAGACACCCACAACCACAGAGCTTGAACAGAGAATCTGGCCTCAGTCCCTCTCATTTAGGCAATCCCTTTTTTTGTCTCTCTCTCTCTCTGCTTGTCGTCTCTCTCTATCAGTTGCGCTGCTTGCCTTCATCTCTCTCTCTCAATTTCTTTCCCCCTCCTTTATCGCGGTTCTTCTCTATGCTTGTTATTGATCTAAACCCATTACTAACCACAAGTATTACTAACCTAGCGAAAATGTCATGTTGTATGAAAACAAGTTTTATTGAGAAATCGATACAACTGTCTGTTTATGATAATTAGCCACACTGAGGCAAGGTGTGGCTAATTGTGCTGAGGAGCAGTGACATGGGTTAGGGCTAACCCTTCTAACCACGGGCCCTGAGCAGCTCACCTGCACTCGGTCACTCTTCTGTGGCTGCCATTACTTTTGTTCCAAATGATCAGTGAATTTTCCACTGAAACTGAAAAATCTTCCACTGAAAATACCACTTTTGTTCCTAATTATTGTTATTATTATGTTCCCTTCATTTTTGTTCCACTGTGGCAATATCCCTTTAATAAAAATATATTCTTTATTTTTTATTTTTGATTATTACGATTGTTAATAATCAAAACCACAAGTACTTTTTCTCTCTAAATTAAATTTCTGTGCAAATGTCAAGATACTGCTTGATGGCTGTGTGGCGTGACGTGAGGGCGGGACAGGAAGTGACACAAAGTGGCTTTATAATGCATAATAACCAAGGGGCTTTGAACGTGTAGACAGGTTTTAATTAGCGGCGAACATCACTAAAAGTAACTTTGAACATAAGTGATGACTTCAGGGAATTGCGAGTGTTGCACAGACTGTGTCTTAACATGCTAGCTCTGGCCTAATGTGCTTGCTTGAGCATCTGTTCATTTGGAGGAAGGGTTGTGATGGAAGTGTGTACTTTTACACAGCTGCACACGGCTTCCCTGTTGACGGGGTGGTTCACATTAGCCGATGGGAATTGACTTAAAAACCTCAAACCCTTTTTCGTCCATCTTTCTTTTTTTAACTGCAGAGCAAACATCTGACCCTAGTGAGTCTTACCCCAGTCTTCATCCCCCAAGCCTTGTTTCAACGTGTGATCCACACAGAGACACAGAGCAGAGGGCTAGTGGAGCCCTGTTCTATAAAACAAAGCCATGGGAAAGGACAAGTAGACAAGCCGCATTACGGTGGGCTATGCACAGCGCTGGGAACTGCCAGATACCGGCATAGTCCTCCGCAGCTAATTCAATTTGAGATGCCTTGCCGATGGGCATGTAGACGATAGTTGATGCAGACATCACTCTCCACACAGTAGATCAGATCCAGTCCATCCATTACTAAAAGGATGACAAACCAAAATGTGTAGGCCTGCAAACCCCAGGACTACCGTCCTTCTTCTTCATCCGTTCTCTCTTATCTGTCGACCACCACCGATGGATCACACAGTTTCCATACTGCCTCAATGTTCAAGTCCTTCCTCTTCAGCTAGCCTAGGGAAGCTAGTGTTGTGTCTCTCTGCCTGTGTCTGCAGCCGGACCGCACAGCAGATAAGGGTGAGGGTGACACTGCACTGCAGCTGGGCAGATCCAGACAGATTGATCTAACATGGCCGCCCCCCTCCCCGCCACCACCCCCGTGTCCCAGGCCACGTCAAGGACAAGCAGGGCCAATGACACCCTGGGGCTCCAGCGTTAGCAAAATGTATGCTCAGCACTGCAGCCCTGCCACCGAGACATCACATACTCCTCCTCCTCCTCCTCTTTTCTCCTGCTACTTTCTTGTTATACACCTCCCTTACTTACCCTCTGAGGAGTCTCCTTTTGTCTGCATCTCTCTCTCTTTATGTCTCCCTCTTTCATTCCTTTCCTCTCTCTGTCACCTGCTCTCTACCTCTCTCCCTCTCTATCTCCCTCCCTCTTTGCTACACTTTTCTCTCTGCTTCCCTCTCATGCTCTGTCTTCCCCTCTCTTCTGTCCATGTTCCTCCCTCTCTCTTTCCTGTTTCTCTTCCCTCTCTTTCTCTTTATGTCTCTCCTGCGATTTATATCACACATTGTGTGTGTGTGTGTGTGTGTGTGTGTGTGTCTTTCTTCCCTCTTCTCCCAAGGGAGT
The DNA here is from genome assembly GCA_027704905.1 of Muraenolepis orangiensis. Lineage (NCBI taxonomy): Eukaryota > Metazoa > Chordata > Actinopteri > Gadiformes > Muraenolepididae > Muraenolepis > Muraenolepis orangiensis. The sequence goes on along the minus strand of CM051000.1, from coordinate 38,421,340 downwards.
CAGGGCGAGGGAGAGAGCCCATTCATCCATGAAGATTACAACACCCACTGAGACAGGCCTGTGGAACGCTTCCCTGCACAACACTAAGAATAGAACGCGCAACAGCGTGCTCTGTCACAGTACCTTTCCTCCAACACCTCTGACTGACCACCAAGCCAAGGGGTGTCTCCCAGTGCACGCCTCCACTAACAGACTGTTTAACTCACTGTTCAACCCAGGCAGGGCACACTCACACACACACTGTGGCTCTGTTTGAACCTTGTGGGATTATTGGACTAATCAAACATTTGTAGTTTAAATAACTTCAGAAAATCTATTTGTATTGAGAACGGTCACCTGTTGTGCTGGGTTATGATACGTGGGAGAGGGTTATGATAAGTGTGTGTGTCTCGATGAGAGGGTTATGATAAGTGTGTGTGTCTCGATGAGAGGGTTATGATAAGTGGGTGTGTCTTAATGAGGGGGTTATGATAAGTGGGTGTGTCTCGATGAGAGGGTTATGATAAGTGGGTGTGTCTCGATGAGGGGGTTATGATAAGTGGGTGTGTCTCGATGACGGGGTGATGATAAGTGGGTGTGTCTCGATGAGAGGGTTATGATAAGTGGGTGTGTCTCGATGACGGGGTGATGATAAGTGGGTGTGTCTCGATGAGAGGGTGATGATAAGTGGGGGTGTCTCGATGAGAGGGTGATGATAAGTGGGTGTGTCTCGATGAGAGGGTGATGATAAGTGGGTGTGTCTCGATGAGAGGGTGATGATAAGTGGGTGTGTCTCGATGAGAGGGTGATGATAAGTGGGTGTGTCTCGATGAGGGGGTTATGATAAGTGGGTGTGTCTCGATGAGAGGGTGATGATAAGTGGGTGTGTTTCGATGACGGGGTGATGATAAGTGGGTGTGTCTCGATGAGAGGGTGATGATAAGTGGGTGTGTTTCGATGACGGGGTGATGATAAGTGGGTGTGTCTCGATGAGAGGGTGAATGTAGTTTACCACTATGGATGCAATAAGAGGACTGTGTGTTGAGACACCTACATCATTTATTGAGTACAATGTACAGTGACTATGATGACCTGACCTGAATACCTGATTGTGATTGGTTGAACTGATTTATTCTCAGACTAGAGAACGACCTTGGTGCGATTAAAGTGGTTTTTTTCTTCACAAAATGTAAATCACGTCGTAGATGTAGGCTACAGTCCCATTCCATGATGTTAATTATTGTATTGACGCAAACAATCGCGCTCAACCTAAAAGGATCTTAAGGGTGCTATTGATAACATTTATAACATTGATAACACTCAGCCACTCGATGCTACACTCCCCCTCCCCCCTTCCATTCCATTCCAGAGGTTGCCAGTTCGTTACACAACCTGCATATTTCACGGTCGAGTGGACTGAGCCAAGTGAGGAAGCTTTTGTGGAAGAAGCTGAACAAACGATCACCCTGGTCTTGCTTCTGCTTTTGTTGCGACTGGAACCGACTGTAACTTGGGCACTTAACTTGAGACTGCCATTTTTCAGTTTGTTGTCTACAGCTATGTAGATGTATTATTTATTTTATGATCTGTCTTATCATGTGTTACTAGCGTCTTACTAAGTAGATTGCATGCTTGTTAGTTAGTTAGATATTGTTTGCCAACTTATTGAGCTGAGCACTACTACATTTCCTGAGTTTAGTCTAGAGTTTAGTCTTTAGTCTTGGAGACTTGTTCGGGATGAAATGCACTTTTGACTTCTGGTGATGAGTTCTCTTATCTACCTAACACACTATTGTAAGTCGCTTTGGACAAAAGTGTCTGCTAAATGACTGTTATGTAATAATGTAAAAAGTGTTAATAATGTTACCTGTGACAGATTGTAAAACATGTCTGAATGTATGGGACATTTAAGAGATGTTGTGCTTTAAAGTATAGTGTCTATTAGGCCTATTCATTGACTCACTCACCTAAGCCTACAAAATCGATTTCAATTAAATTGTTTGCAATGCTTCTCGTGGAAAATATTTATAAATGCGATTAAGTTAGATGAATCAATCACAAAACATGTGAAATTGACAGACCTGGTTTATAGTAAATGTTATTATGTGAATTCACAGTTTGAGTGTTGTGTCCATACTTTTGGTAGCAGATAAAAACCAAAAACAATAACATTTGAGTTTTCACATTTTGGCTTAACTGTAGCATGAGTTGCCTACTCGATGTAATTCTTGGAGTGAGCTCTTGTTAGCTCTACTTTACTCAAGTACTCTGAGTTGAGTTACATGTAATTCAAGTAGAAGCGCTGAGTCTGTTGTGAAGTCTCTGTTTATCTTTATAATGCTGCTCATCTGGTCTCGTAGTCTCTTGACGCATCCATGCTAATCGCCAACGCTTCGCCCAGAGTTTCTCAAAATGTCTGGCAGGCAATCCAAAAATAACAGCCAGAAGATTTCAGCGCCATCAATTATATAAATCCATTAACAAATCCAGTCGCATCATGTTTATAGTTGATGGCAAGCCTGTTGGCTAATTACACTGTTTTATTTTGTTGTCTTAGGCAGATACTAATGTAGGGAATGGTGATGTGATATCTAGCGGGCTATATTGTTGGATCAACAATCTAAAATAGACATGATGTTTGATTACACATTGAATTCCCACAATACTTCCAGCAGTCTCCGAACCGTTGGATGTGCCAGAGGCCTGGCCACGAAGACCTGAGCTGTCCGAGAGCTCCCTGGGTCTTTAATAACACATGGAAAGATTGAAATGATAGAAAAGGAGGAGAACTAATGAAAAATAACAACAAATTAAACAAACAACCATGTAGGGCGAGAAGCTGAGCGACAAGATTTAGATACGCTTCTGTGCTCTAGCGTCTCAGAAGACCCCATGTGGCGCAACAGATGGTAAACTCTAAATGACTCAGCCTTCAGACCTCCAACATGTGTGGAGCTCTACTGACACCTGCTGGCCAGTACAGGTAAAGTGAAGTTGGGGACAAACCCAACTTGTTTACACGAGGAGGAAGGGAGCAAGGCACTTAAAGATTTCTCATTAGTTGTACAGATATTAAGACGGAAAACGAGCATTGGATTTCAGTAGTGCCACTGATCTCCCCTTCCTCTTCAATTATGAGAACTTGGTCGGAGGAATTGTTTAATCAATCATTTTATGCTGTTTATTGCAAACTGTTCTATTGGACGTTTTGGCATATATTATAATGTATGATAAAGAGATCAGTGTTCTATTGGCAGTCTCTGAAATGATAAACACATGTGACGATTCCCACTGACTCACTGAAGGGCCAATTATAGATGGCAGACAAAAACAATCAATCACAGAACTAGAAAAGAAATGAGCCATCTCACACAAAAGAAGGATGAAAAATGAGATAGGATGTGAAGAGGTGCGACCAGATGGATTATGAACTATAAATGTATAACAAATGAACAGGGCAGGGGAGCTCTGGCCTGCCAGACCAGCTCAATCCATCACTCCTCTAACGAGACAGCAGAAGACACCAGCATCAGCAACACTTTCTGATTTAACAGAGAGAGCAGGAACTATGGGGGGCAGAAAGTGGCAAAGTGAGACGTGCACACACACACACACACACACACACACACACACACACACACACACACACACACACACACAAACACACTGTATTCAGTTCATCTTAGATATTGGACTTATTGTGCTCTCTCTCTCTCTCTGCAGTGTTCTTGGCTGCCTCTCTCTACCACCCCCCGGTTTGTATTCCCTTCACATCAGTTTCTGTTTCTCCCTGTATTGCCTGCCTCCTCTGTGTCCCCCCCCCCCCACGGTAACCTTTGCCAGGGTTTCATAAAAATACTTAATCCACTCTTTATTTATTAATATTTATTAAACCTCCCGAGTCCACTTCCCACCCAGCTTGCTGCATGAACCAATAACTTATAATTCAATTGCTATGTAATGCTATGAATAACTATTGATAGCTGTAATACAAGGTAATCTGTAATACAAACACAATATAAAACACAAATGTGGACTTTAGGAAAAACAAAAAAAGGCAGTTAATTCCAGGAGGACTTATGAGTATATAAGTATATAAGTATATTAGTATAAGAGTATATAAGTATAATAAGTATACTTATTGTATGTGCCAGTTTTGTGTGTTTCATTTGTATTTGATCTGTGTTTATCTGGAGCATGTGTCATGTGTTTTGTAGCAGAACAAAAAAAGTTCTTCAAGCAGCTCTGTAGACCATCCATCCACGAGCCTCCCGGGACCCCCTCCTGCCCAGTCAGGACGTGCCACCCTGGCCTGCTACACCCTACACCTGCCTGGGCCCTCACAGCACTGGGTGGCAGTTGCAGCTGTGTGGCCATTAAACACGTTGTCAATATCCAGTCCACACCTTTAACAATGTGCCAAAAGCATGGTTCCAAACATAACCCCCCACCCCAGCCCAGCCCGGCCCAGGCCAGGCCAGGCCAGGCCCTTCACCCTGATTGGGGCCCCTCTGACCCTTCTCAAGGGGCCCCAGGATGAGAAGTGTGTGTGTGTGTGTGTATGTGGACAGAGAGAGAGACTCTTACGGTTTTGGTCTGTGGGATTCTTAAGAGAATGTGGAGAGGTGAACAATGTCCTTCCCTTCGGAGTGTGTACACTCCACATGCCACACGCACGCACACACACACACACACACACACACACACACACACACACACACACACACACACACACACACACACACACACACACACACACACACACACACACACACACACACACACACACACACACACACACTTCAAATCTTAATCCTTCTCTCTCTCTCTCTCTCTCTCTCTCTCTCTCTCTCTCTCTCTCTCTCTCTCTCTCTAAACACACGGTTAAAACTCACAAAACAATGTATTCACTAACACAACTACTATCATACATACATAATGCATAATGTATATGCTTGCACACATAAATACTAAGACACACACACTACCCTTCCAGCTACTGACTGCCGTGATCTTTATGAGAGGAGCAGTGTGTATCTCATGTATAGATGTGTGTCCTATCAAACATGACCACCAACCATCTTCATCATGTTGAGATTGAGGTACATCATCATCATCATCATCACCATAACTGTTGACGTAGGCTCCAGCCAAACCCCTCTCACACACACGCACGCACAAACACGCACACACACACAGGTGTGCAGGTAGGCACACTTGTCTCGTTCACTGTCTTGCTCTGCGTCCGGTCAGTCACATCACCTCTCAGACAGGTTTCCAGGTTTCTTCAAACGCCATCTCGGATTTCATTCATTTTTATGGTCCTACTTAAATGTCAAGCTGAGGTCAGCCATGTATCTCCGGCCCACTCTTCCAGCAGTGCTCCAAGCGGAGAAGCATGATTCACGTGGCACCTCTCCCACGCTCACTGAGAGCAAGAAAGTTATTACTCAAAGAGGCCTCACACTGTATAGGACTTCCACCACCACCACCACCACCACCTCCATTAAAAGCACGGCCCTGGAAACACACACCCGCCAGGGCAGATCTATCAGGGGGGCTCCCGCTCTCCTCCAAGACACGGGCTATTTGTTTGTTTGAAGAAAGGACACAGCAAAGGCTGAATAATGGGTGAGTGGGTGATGTTTTCACCCATGATGCATTGGAAATGGTTTGGGTATTAGATTAAGGTTTGTTTGAGGTTAAGTTGAGGTGTTTCATTATTGTATTATGTTACGGTATGCAGTGTTATTGCTGTGAATAGGGTTAGAGAGATAGATATTCCTCATATGCAGGTATGATGATATAGAGGGTGTAGGGATAACGCAGGACAGGCATCAGTTTGGATTAAATGTAGTTATTGGATAAGGATCCTGAACTTTGGTGAGGATCCAATGCTTTGTGGGAGTAGCAGTCACAAAAGTTAGGAAGTTGGGATTGAGGGAAAAGTGAAATATAAAGTGTGCTGTGGGTGTGTGTGTGTGCTGTGTGCTGTGTGTGTCTGTTATGTGTGTTGTGTGTGTGTTGTCTGTGTGCTTTTTGCTTAATCAGTGAGCAAAGCAGTGTATTGGCACGGAGGTCTGCGGTGGTGGGATTAGATCCCCAGACAGACAGATGGAGGTTGTGTGGGGGGGTGACCAAATAAATCTTCACTGCTGAATTGAATGAGACCAGGGAGGAAGAGGAGAGAGATAGAGGTGCACTGCTTGGAGGGATGGAGGGGAGAGGTCAAGTGTGTGTGTGTGTGTGTGTGTGTGTGTGTGTGTGTGTGTGTGTGTGTGTGTGTGTGTGTGTGTGTGTGTGTGTGTGTGTGTGTGTGTGTGTGAGAGAGAGAGAGAGAGAGAGAGAGAGAGAGAGAGAGAGAGAGAGAGAGAGAGAGAGAGAGGGTGAGTGACGAGTGTGCATGTGTGTGCATTATGTGCACGAAAGATACAGCGAGAGAGAGAAGGAAGGGGAGATAGAAAGAGAGGGAATGTGAACAGAGTGAAC
>CM051000.1:38367372-38409872 GCA_027704905.1 Muraenolepis orangiensis | reverse complement strand
TAATATTAATACAATTAAATCTAATTGTTATGGTTGTTTTTGGAGATGTATACTGCGGGAGGGAATGGGGAGTAAGCATTCCAATGTACTAATGGCCAATAAAAATATCTTGTATCTTGGTTCGTTTTCATGGGCCAACGCAAACCAACTTCAGTGGCCTTGACAAGTTAATTTAATTAACAGAAGTTGTTAGAGGGGGGATAGAGGAGTTTACCAGCCTGCATTATATCACACATGTTACATAATGTTATACTAACACAATTGGAGGGGTAAAGGGGTTTACCAGTCTGCATTATATCACAAACATTAGATAATGTTATATTAACACAGTTGGAGTGATAGAGGGGTTTACCAGCCTGCATTATGTTATATTAACTTAGCAATCAAGAGTACTTGAAATGAGTTATATTATAATTATACTAGGGCCATCGCAATATGTTTAACACAATTGTATATGGCATTTAACTTGCTTATTTAGCTTTTTTTATTCATATTTTCCAATTGTTTGTAAGAGTGTTGTGAGACAATTTAGTTGTACAATAACAATAAAGGCATTCTGATACTGTGCCATCAGCGATATATTGTGTCCTTTCAACAAATGTACATATTATTTAAGAGGAGATTCTCCAAAAGATATATGTACACATCTGGCAGGGACATCGTTGTCCCTTCGCTGTTTTTAGTGATTGAAGTCCCGCAGCAGGTGCTGTATATGGATCGCAGATGCCCAAAACGTTCAGTTTGTTCAAATATCTTTGTTTTTCATCTTTAGAGAGGTCATCTAAATAGTCGTAGCTTGAAACTGATTGAAAATTGACAGGCCTGTGCTGCAGTTCCGTACAATGGACTGCAGTCCTGAATGATGTTTTGCCCTCCAGGGCTCCCCGCCAGTCACATGACTGAAAACGATTGAATAGTGCATCATTATAAAGGCCTCGCAATGGCGACTTTGCACAGGGCCTCGCATATCTCCCACAAGGCCAAGTCACAAAAATTCACAACCACATAGATAGTATATTATATGTGTAACTTTTATTGAACATTAAAACATCCTCGGAATACATTGTGTCCAAACCATTTAGAAAAACGCATGTGTGATACCAGTCCTGCCTAACCGACTCTAAACCCTAACACTAAACCCTGAACCCTCTGGAGGGTAAGGAAACGATGGAATACATAGGAGGGATACCTCCTTCCATGGATGAGTATGAGTAGAGTAGAATAGTGAAGTTGTGAGGTTAGTTAAGAGACAGACCTGTAGGCAAGGCAAAAACAAAACAAACAACAACAGAAGCAAGCACATCCACTACACAAAAAAATAATAATCTTCTGACCAGAGAAAGGCCCAACATATGGTGACACTAAAGTTTTGTGTATAGAAGATGAGTCCGTAGTCCATCGACAACTTCAGCTCAGATGAGGTTGGATCATCATCCCCAGTGTTTGGATGCTGGGTGAAGACCTGATAGTAATGAATGTTTGCAAATATGCAGAACGCCAAATAAGTGTAACCGGTTATTACAATTGTAGTTTGTTACCTGAAGGTCAACATTAGCTTCAGACTAGTGACATGAACAACATCCGTTGTGTTTTTGTTGAGGACGACGCTCAGATGAGTCAGGATACAGGTGTGATACAGCTCAGGTGTGTCTGCCCCTGATCAAACAGGATTTCAACAGCGATTTAAAACACTGGATGACATGGATTTCAGTCACAGCAGTAAACATATTGTTATTATTTTAAAAAAAGTGGGGGTGGAGTAAACCCAGCACCGTTCAGCTGAGACACGATCCTGCCCTGTACAACTCCACTATGTTCAGTTTATGCACACGTACAAGGAATACTTGAAGAGTCATGGTCTCCATCAGCTCTCCTCCGCTATGTATTTCTGGTCTGGTAACAAATGGTCCATCCTGGTGCCGCATGCCTCTGGTCCACCCTGGCGCCGCATGCCTCTGGTCCCCAGCCACTAGTCCATCCTGGTGCCACATGCCTCTAGTCCATCTTGGTGCGGCATTCCTCTGGTCCCCAGCCTCTTGTCCATCCTGGTGCCGCATGCCTCTATACCCCAGCCTCTGGTTCATCCTGGTGCCGCATGCCTCTGGTCCCCAGCCACTAGTCCATCCTGGTGCCACATGCCTCTAGTCCCCAGCCTCTGGTCCATCTTGGTGCGGCATTCCTCTGGTCCCCAGCCTCTTGTCCATCCTGGTGCCGCATGCCTCTATACCCCAGCCTCTGGTTCATCCTGGTGCCGCATGCCTCTGGTCCCCAGCCTCTGGTCCATCTTGGTGCGGCATTCCTCTGGTCCCCAGCCTCTGGTCCATCCTGGTGCCGCATGCCTCTGGTCCCCAGCCTCTGGTCCATCCTGGTGCCGCATGCCTCTGGTCCCCAGCCTCTGGTCCATCCTGGTGCCGCATGCCTCTGGTCCCTAGCCTCTGGTCCATCTTGGTGCCGCATGCCTCTGGTCCCCAGCCTCTGGTCAATCCTGGTGCCGCATGCCTCTAGTCCCCAGCCTCTGGTCCATCTTGGTGCCGCATGCCTCTGGTCCATCCTGGTGTGGCACGCCTCTGGTCCATCCTGATGCCGCATGCCTCTGGTCCCCAGCCATTTCTGAACAGCCATGTAATTTGAATTTGTAGTAATAAGAAAATATGTGCATATTGAACACTTTCTCAAGCCTAGAAGAGACTGCAGATATAAGACTGACTAACAATAAAGTGGCATCTTGTTCTGGGAATTAGGCAGAGCAGCCTACGAGTTGAAACCAGAACCAGTGATTCAGCCCATGCTTTGAAACTGACCTGGAAGACCTACTGCTGCTGCACTAGAGCACTGACCTGTTGTGGCTTATTGGACCAGTAGGTGGAAGTATGGAGCAAGGCATTGTGGAGGCAGTTGTAAAATGTTACCATTTTAACCCTGTACAGTTCTATAGTCTCTACTACTGCTGGATGTTACTACTAATGTTGGACCTATGTCCATGATTCTAGCTGTTGATTACTATCATATAGTTACCTATCAAAAAAGCATGGTGTAAAAATAATTATTAAATAAATGTAAACTAATTTAGTAACGTACCACATACCAGATGTTTAGAATGGAGTTTTGACACTTTATGTACAAGAGACCACTAAGCGATGATCAATATTAAATAGAATAGTAAAATAACAGCCACATTCTGGTGCTGGATTGTATAGAAGTATGGAAATGCCAAATATTTTTGGCCTCAATTTTTTGCAGCCTTCAAATGGGTCTTTGTTGGTCAAAATTGTGCACGCAAGTAGAACTTAACGAGTCATTATCGCAAGTATCAAAAATGTCGTAGGAAAAAAAAAAAATTGTGATGACGTTGCGCAAATGCCAACCCTGACCGTACTGCCAGATGCCTTATCAGGGTACTTTGGTTAGTGATGACGTTACACAAATGCCAACCCTGAACATACTGCCAGAGGATTCTCAGGTGACTAAGATTCTCCAACTAATTGCCAATTGTGTCCTAAAAACTACCATCCTCTGCAGGATGCACACAACATTTTGACTGGAATCCTAAAATACCAGTAGGTACCAACCCAGCAGTAAGAAACATAACCAGCACCTCACCTTGAGCTGAAAAGCAGAAGATCTTGTAGTCCAGCAATCATCTTCTAATTTTAAAAACACACCCAACAGACTTACCTTGAGGTGATCTAGTAGTTTGTTGTTGTTGGTGGTTTCTTTACTATTCATTCATTGTGACTTTACGTCGCAATGCACCCCATGTGTAACCAGTGACATTTTCAATACACAGAACAATTATCTAGATGATTCCTGATACCAACTAGCCTAGCTCACAGAACACCAAACAATAACCCTACCATTTTCCCAAATGTGATCGCTCCCTCACTACGCTCAAAACCTCTGCATCACATTGCTTTACTGATGGTGATGTGGTCCAAGTAAGCAGAAATGCATGCTGGGATACAGCGCTGAAGTCTACAGTTCTCTAGCCGTGCCTCCTCAGGGGAAGCAGTGTTCAAGTGACCGTTGTAAAATCAGTTACATTAACTGGGTCGTTCAAAATGGCGACGTTGAACAATGCCAAGGGGGAGATGTGTGTGTTACTCCTCTCAGCGACAATACAACTTGGGTCTTAGACCAGAGAACCATAGAATACATTGCAACATTCCTCTCCATAGATCTTGAAGCCCCAGTGAAGGTTTCTCTACCTCTTCAGCTGAAGAAGAGCACAACTGCAGCTTGAAGAGGACTAGTTGGGATAGTTCCAAGATTGTTACTGATTTATGGGGACCCATCTTCCAGGTTCAGCTAGTCCCGTATACTACAATACAGTTCAGCCAGAGAAGACTTGTATCTCGTGCAGGTCTGAATCTTAAATATCCATTTACAGACACACACACACGTAGTACCCCCTATGCCAGGTCGAACCCTAGCCACATGTAGTACCCCCTAAGCCAGTTCAAACCCTAGCCACATGTAGTACCCCCTAAGCCAGTTCAAACCCTAGCCACATGTAGTACCCCCTATGCCAGGTCGAACCCTAGCCACACTCACATGTAGTACTCCCTATGCCAGGTAGAACCCTAGCCACGCTCACATGTGGAACCCTTGCAGTGCCCACACGTGGTACCCAATGCAAGGTGGAACCCTAGCCAAGCCCACATGTGGTACCCCCTATGCCAGGTCGAACCCTAGCCACATGTAGTACCCCCTATGCCAGGTCAAACCCTAGCCACATGTGGTACCCTATGCCAGGTCCACACACACACAAACACACTCTGTTCTTATGTGTCTGTCTGTTTATTGCATTTAATTTTTTATTTCAATGCATGCAACCCTAGCCCACATGTACCAGATCCCAACTAGGACCATTTTTTAACTGAAGTTGTGCTCTCCTCCAGATGGTAAGGTACAGAAAACATCGGCAAGGCTTCACAATGTATGGAGGAGAATGTTGAAACATGTTCTAAGGTTCTCCAGTGTCCGACCTCAACTGTGTTCTAGTCAGTGAGCGGAAGAGCCCTCACAATTTCACCTTGGGGAATTAACGTCACCATCTTGACAAGTCTCAGATGACGTAACGGATGGCACAACAATCCTGATGAGGTTTAGAGAACTGTAGACTTCACATGTCGCTGTACTAGCGTGCCTATCTGGTCCCTCAGACCACACACCTCCATCAGTAAGAAATGTGAACATTACCAATTCAGACCAAATGCTTTTATTAGGCCATGCATCAACAAAACTCCTCCCTATTCAAATTAACCTCCACCTAATATGGGTTAAGTCATCCAACTAGGACACCAAGAGTAAAGCGGAAATTACTTACTTACAGTTCGCAGTTTCTTCTTCATAGTTCAGCTGTGTGACTCAGAAACGAAGTCTCTCTCGTTCTTCATAGTTACACTGAAGTGTAACACACACACACACACACACACACACACACACACACACACACCACACACACACACACACACACACACACACACACACACACACACACACACACACACACACACACACACACACACACACACACACACACACACACACACACACACACACACACACACACCTTGTTGCAAATGGCATCTTGAATCACACACACACATCAATTAACCGTTATACTTGTATGTTGGATTAGATAGTTAAAATGGACTCAGGGGAATCTATCGTTAACAAATGAAGACTACATATGGCATACATATTCATATGGCATTATTGCTTCTATAAATATATAGTGCAGCTTTGTTAACTTTAAGACTTTGAGTTTAACTCCAGTTTAATCAGTAGCCTAGCAGTCAGTCACATTGTTCTACTCACACCAGGTCCGGATACGTTGTGCGTTTTAACTTCGAAAAGTCTTCGTCACCTGTGAACGAGAAGAGGAAGAGAGAGTATTAATGAATGTTAAACATAACATAAACACACACTCTGGTTCAGTTAGTAAAACTGTAATATTACCGTGTCTAGGAGACATTGGACTGAACAGTTCGGTTCGCTGGGAACTGAAGCGAACGACGAGCGAGCTGCAGCAGGTGACCTTAATTAGTACAACTTAATTAGTCAAACCGAACGGAACTTATACAATGAAATACTTAAACAATTACATTGAATTGTGGACCAGTATGGGAGTCAATAGCTAGCTGTAGCTAATCGTATGACCTTACATTATGTACCTACATTGAATACGAATAAGTCAAACGAATAAGTATCATTTTACTGATTTGGACACATGCGGAACCATGCATGTCGTGGTTGTTTCATCGGGGATTCATTTGGCTGCTGCACACAACACACATTATGGAGGACATGTGAAGTGGAATCTGATGTACTCAAACGATTTAATAGCGTTTCCAACATAAAGAAAACGTACATTATCCATTATCAAGGAAGGATGCTATTGACGCTCGTGTAAGATATAGGATGCATGCGTTGTGAGGTCCATAACCACCACGTCCATTGATACTGGGCAGGTCTTGATCCAGAGGGCAGAGGGTCTGTGGAGATGTTCTGTCTGAGGCTGATGTTGTTGCGTGGAGCGCCGTCATGGGTCGCCCCACCACGTCATGGTCTCCACAGACTGGCCTCTGTCCAGTCCGCCTCAAAGCTGCCCAAGCGCAAGTTCCAAGGCCTGCTGTACCCCTTCAGTGTGCTGGACCCGTACCTCGACAGGTTGGCTTTATAGATATAGCAGCCTAGTATATACGTGTATTTGTGTCAGCTCGTATGATTTGCATACAGTCTATGGTGTGAATGCGTTTCCAAAACTGGGGATCAGGATCCCACTTGGGGTTGCCCTGCTGAGCTTCCAGTGAAGCCAGCAGTGCTGGCTGGGTAGCCACAGTGCTGGCTGGCTTGTATTACGTGAATAATTAAAGCACTTGCCTGGCCTGCATATGAACAACTATGTTTCTGAACCCTTGCCGATCCACAGGTCGGTGGACAGGACTCATTTTGAGTTGTTTCAGCCCTCCTTCGATGACATTGTGAAAGCAGAGCAGCTGTTCTACCCCAGCAGGTCTCACCACATAGATTACCTGAGCTCTGCGGTGAGGATGGACCATGTGCCTGCACTAACACAACCTGAGGTCAGTAACATCAAAATATTTTTCCCCACACATCTAGTTTCATATTCATCCATGTACATATGGTATGTATATAAAGGACCGGAAAGAGAGGGAGAGGGAGAATGATGCACACAGACGGGAATGTGGAGTTAGCATTTCAATGTACATTGCAAATGGCCAATAAATATCTTGAACATACACACACACACAAACTCCCATTCCACTGTCCTGCATGTCTTTCATGGGAGACAGAAAGGCCAGACTGGGAAGAAGAACATAGGAACGGAAAGTTGAGAAGGCGGTCATGAAAGTTTAGTGGCCTGGGTGTTGAACTACTAGCCGAAGGGTACTGGGTTCAATCCCGACATCCACAACTTCCACAACCTATAGACACACGATTGCAAGATTCCCTACGGACCTACCTGGTCCTTCATGACCTGTATCTGAATTAATTCAGTAAGTCGATTTGGATGAAAGCAGCTTCTTACATTTTTGATTAGCAGTGAAGGGTATGTGTTTTTTTGCCAGGTGTGTTTCATCGGGAGAAGCAATGTGGGCAAGTCGTCTCTGATCAGAGCTCTGTTCTCCCTGACCCCCGAAGTGGAGGTCCGAGTTTCCAAGACACCGGTGAGTCCTCCCACAGTAGGATAAACACAGGTATTATGGCAAGCTAAGCTAGTGAAGATACATCTACGCAGACTCATAATTAGTGTTATGAGCGATGCCTGTGTCTTGTCCTACGATGAAGCCTCTGTGAAAAGGGTAGACACTACTTTCCGAAAATGACATTATGAAAATGTATTATCCAAATGCATACATATTCAGAAAGCGTTTGTTTGCTTGTTTGTAATTTCTTTACTCATTAAGATCATGTTGGCTGTCTTTCTTTCTTTTTTTCAATGTTCCAGTTAACGATGATGTACCGTGTGTGTGTGGTTTCTGCGTCAGGGTCACACCAAAAAGATGAATTTCTTCAAAGTGGGGAAGGCGTTCACCATCGTGGACATGCCAGGCTACGGACACAAAGCTCCCACAGACTTTGTGGACATGGTGGAGCCCTACCTCGAAACCAGGAGCAAGTAGGTGTTTCATTGTGTTTTTCAATCTTATTAGTTCACACGTTTTAGAATCCTAGAGAACCACACTACACTGTCAAGGGTTGTTCCTACTGTATTGAAACTGCGTTCAATGCAGCCCATACACGATCTGCCTTTCCTCACGTGTCCTCATTCCTATTGGCTGTTTCAGTCTGGTGAGGACATTCCTATTGGTGGACGGTAGCATTGGCATCCAAAAGGCCGACTTAATTGCCTTGGAGATGTGTGAGGAGATGAGGCGTCCGTATGTGGTGAGTCAACTACACCACTACCCTACACAAGGACAGAGAAATGGTCAAGTGGTTGGTTGGGAGGATAGATGGATTGTATGTTGTCTGGGTGGGTGGATGAATGAATGAATGAATGAATGAATGAATGAATGAATGAATAGGTCTAATCCACCACCTGCAGTTTGATGAAGACCCCCCCCCCTTTGTCTCTCTCTCTTCCCTCTCTCTCTCTGTCTCTTCTTTCTCTCTCTCTTTGTCTCTCTGTTTCTTTGTGTGTGCCTCTCTCTCTCTCTCTTTGTCTCTCTCTGTCTCTGTGTGTGTCTCTCTCCCCCTCAGTCTCTCAGTCTCTGTCTCTGTCTCTCACTCACTCACTCACTCACCCGCCCAGGAGTAGGTCTTCATCATGTCTCCTTTATCTGCGTTATTCTGTCCCTGAGTGTTCTTAAACCTCCCAGCTTAACTCCGGGCCATTCATCATGGCGTCCGCAGCACATTAAGAAAAAAGCCCTAATGGAGAGAGCAGCTCAATTATTCAACACTCGTGGTTCATTAATTACTTTGACCGCTGCTAAAATTGGGACTGTACATGGGTTTTTAATACGCCTTTAAAGTGTGAGGCAAAAAGCGTCTAGTGTGAGGCAAAAGCCCAAGGGTTCTGGGTTCAAACCCCCAATGCCTGCAGTTGGCGTCCCTGAGCATGATGCCAAACTCATGTCTGCTCTAAAAGAAGAAGAAAGAAAAAGGCCCTTTGGATTACAGCCTCTTGACTTAATTGTAAAGTAGGTAAATAAAATAGCCTTTAATGGAAACAATTAAGCTAAGTGCAAGTCAAAAATTTGTGCCTGCAGTTTATTTATTTGACCAGACGGTGGCATGATTTAGCATCCACAATAAAGTTACATTGGACTAATGTAATGTTACATTATTGTGATGTTGTGAATCTAACCTTGTGATAGAGATCGATGTGTGTCTATTCTGGGAAGATGACAACTAACTGAAATCAATTATTATTTCCCACGATTCATAATGCTATTAGCACAGATATGTGGATACAATTATAATAATGAATTGTATTTACCGGTACATACCACTTTTTAAGACGCTGTGTGTGTGTGTGTGTGTGTGTGTGTGTGTGTGTGTGTGTGTGTGTGTGTGTGTGTGTGTGTGTGTGTGTGTGTGTGTGTGTGTGTGTGTGTGTGTGTGTGTGTGTGTGTGTGTGTGTGTGTGTGTGTGTGTGTGTGTGTGTGTGTGTGTGTGTGTGTGTGTGTGATTCACTGTAAGGTGCTATGGATCGAAGCAGATAGATGCTAAATAGTGCTAAATGATTGAACGTTAAGGATGGCGGCCATGTTTGTCCTCCCAGATCGTGGTGACTAAGATCGATAAGTGTGGCCATGGGACACTTCTGAGCAACCTGCTGAGTCTCAAGGAAGTGGTGAGAGGCCACACCTCCAGCTGCTTTCCCCAGCTCCTATTGGTCAGGTGAGTCTCCCACGGTGACCCTGCTTCCTTATTCTCCCCTAATCGTACATACAGCTACCGGTTTTTCTTTGTATCTGATAATCATTTAAACCCTAATGTTAATATCTTCCGCTGCTGTCTCATCTTTGCCTTTGTGACATTATTATCTTTTTCTGATTCCCAAAAGAATGCTCTCTGCTAATTTTGACCAAAATGTCTCTCTAAAACAATTTACATAATTAAAAGTAGTGTTTTATTTATTCCAAAATTTAACAAACTAAACATTCCTAAATGTTTAGTGTGTGTGTGTGTGTGTGTGTGTGTGGGTTGACCAATCACAGGGTTGTGCAATAGACCAAAGGAACACACCCTGACCTTGGAGGGAACGCATGACTCACCAAGGTCCTATGTACTCAATTATATTCAATTTAATTATACACATGTACATATCATCCTTATCACATATCACATGTACACCGTCACTTTTATGTTCATTATGTTAATTTTTCTTGTGTATAGTATTTCTTATAATATTGTGTTTTAGTAATTCAACCTGCAGAAGAGAATGGGGAGTAAGCATTCCATTGTACTTGGCAAATGGTAAATACAATTCTTAAATCTGTTTAAGCAAACCCTTCCCGTAGCTCTCTTTATGTTAGTTAAATATAGCTTTTCACAAGGTACTCCTCACTCCTAACCCTCTTTCTCAGTCAACCCTTTATATATATATATATATATATATATATATATAAAACACAAACAAGTTCTCGCACTATTAGATTTATATGTATGTGCACTGTGTGTCCGATTGAGTTTATACACTTTGCAGAACTCACATTTGTACAAGCCCAAATACTGGTAGTATTGTAAGCATGAAGTCCGTTTGGACAAAGACATGTCTGCTAAATAAGTAAATGTTCTTAATATTTGGGGTCAGGGGTCATCCACGCAACACAAACCAGGAAACAATGTTTTATAATATGATACAATATCATGTGTCGACTATTTAGAGACATTCATTCATTTATTTGATTTGATTTTAGTGTCTCGTAAGCAAAGTAACTAGATTGTAATCTGTCTATGGTCCAATAACACTACTTCTCATTAAATTACAAAATTCAAGACAAAAAAAAAAAAATCCTAGCAGAGGTGTGTGTGTGTGTGTGTGTGTGTGTGTGTGTGTGTGTGTGTGTGTGTGTGTGTGTGTGTGTGTGTGTGTGTGTGTGTGTGTGTGTGTGTGTGTGTGTGTGTGTGTGTGTGTGTGTGTGTGTGTGTGTGTGTGTGTGTGTGTGTGTGTGTGTGTGTGTGTGTGTGTGTGTGTGGGTTGACCAATCACAGGGTTGTGCAATAGACCAAAGGAACACACCCTGACCTTGGAGGGAACGCATGACTCACCAAGGTCCTATGTACTCAATTATATTCAATTTAATTATACACATGTACATATCATCCTTCAGTCACTTTTATGTTCATTATGTTAATTTTTCTTGTGTATAGTATTTCTTATAATATTGTGTTTTAGTAATTCAACCTGCAGAAGAGAATGGGGAGTAAGCATTCCATTGTACTTGGCAAATGGTAAATACAATTCTTAAATCTGTTTAAGCAAACCCTTCCCGTAGCTCTCTTTATGTTAGTTAAATATAGCTTTTCACAAGGTACTCCTCACTCCTAACCCTCTTTCTCAGTCAACCCTTTATATATATATATATATATATATATAAAACACAAACAAGTTCTCGCACTATTAGATTTATATGTATGTGCACTGTGTGTCCGATTGAGTTTATACACTGCAGAACTCACATTTGTACAAGCCCAAATACTGGTAGTATTGTAAGCATGAAGTCCGTTTGGACAAAGACATGTCTGCTAAATAAGTAAATGTTCTTAATATTTGGGGTCAGGGGTCATCCACGCAACACAAACCAGGAAACAATGTTTTATAATATGATACAATATCATGTGTCGACTATTTAGAGACATTCATTCATTTATTTGATTTGATTTTAGTGTCTCGTAAGCAAAGTAACTAGATTGTAATCTGTCTATGGTCCAATAACACTACTTCTCATTAAATTACAAAATTCAAGACAAACAAAAAAAAATATCCTAGCAGAGGTGTGTGTGTGTGTGTGTGTGTGTGTGTGTGTGTGTGTGTGTGTGTGTGTGTGTGTGTGTGTGTGTGTGTGTGGGTGTGGGTGTGGGTGTGGGTGGTGGGTGGGTGGGTGGGTGGGTGGGTGGGTGGGTGGTGCGGTGCGGTGCACTATGTTGGTGTGTGTGCACCAATGGTGCCTAAAGGTGGTGCCAGTAAGCTAAACGTTGTTGGTCCTCCTCTTACTCTCACTGCTGCAGTTGTCTTGCTGGTGTTTCCTTATGTGGTGGAGCAAGGACAATCTCAAGTCATTTAAACCATTCACACCAGATCCCTATCTTCTATCAGATAAGATAAGGACCAGGGAGTGAGGGGTGTGTGTGTACCATCCATCATTGTGTGGATTGTCAGAGATAAGATTGAATCGCACCTTCTTCCTCTAAGAAGAAGGTGCACACATATATATATATGTACCGTATTGACCCGAATATAAGACGACCCCGATTATAAGACGACCCCTCTTTTTCAAGACTCATTTTTGGAAAAAAAAATAATAATAATTTTGAAGACCAAATATTTTTTTTAGAAAGAAAATCATTTTATTTGAAAATAATGATATCACACATTGTCTTCTCATTCAGCTCGTCTTCTACATCGCTGGTTGTTCCTCTCACTCCCGCTATCGTCACTCACGGTGTCTGCTTCCCCGTCTCCTCCCACATCACGTCATCCTCGCTGCCATCCATTTGATACGCAGCATTTCTTAAACCCATTAATGCTTTCTGGGGAAACGTCAGCCCATGCTTGCAAGATCCATTCACAGAGCAAACGGCTTTTGGATTTTTCCAGACGGTGTCAGTGCGTGATTAGCAGCCAGGAGCCACTCTGTGGATCTCTTGCGCAGATGAACCTTGAATGGTTTGTTAACGACCACATCCAACACATGCAGCTGGCTTGTCATTCCGCCCGGTATGATCACTAGGTCACCATTCAACTCTTTCACTTGCTTTTTGACTGGCGTTTTGAAGTGTCCACGGAAAGCATCCAGAATCAACATGTTCCTCTTCTTTTTGAGTCCCCCACGCCGTCTGCCCCACACCACCTTGAGCCAGTCCACCACAAGCTCCGTCTCCATCCAGCCCTTTGCCTGGGCACCTACGATAATCCCCCACGTACGGGGGAAGTTTAGTCCCATCTGCGAGGCGCGTTAACATGACAGTTACTCTTCTCGTTTCCAGTAGATCAGTAGATCACTGATTTGTTGCCTTTCTTATGCACAGTGACAGATGTTGGCATGTCAAAATACACAGGCGTTTGATCAGCATTGCCCATCTGATCAAGGGGGTATGAGTGCTTCTTCCTTAACTTGATCACATATCGCTGATAAGACAGTAGCTTCTCTCTGGAGTCTGAGGGCAGGCGCTGGGCTTGTCCTGCGTCGCAATGACAGGTGTTTGATGTCTCTGCTTCGTTTATCACCATTATCTTAAAATTGGCATCGTAACTTTGTCTCTCCTGTTTATTAACTTGCCCTACTTTTGAGCCACTTTTTTCAAGTTGGTCGCTGTGTCTCTCCATTTCTATCTCTCCAGGTAACTGTTTTTATGTACTGTTACTTTAAGACTTTGAGTTACTTTAAGTGTCGCGCGGTGTCACGGAACACTCGTTTGGCGCGATCTGTTGTTGCGCAATTACATGTGCAATTACGGTACATCGAAAAGTCTAAACCCCGATTATAAGACGACCCCTCTTTTTCAGATTTTTTTCTAGGAAAAAAAACCCGTCTTATATTCGGGTCAATACGGTATATATAAATGTGTATATATAAATATGTATATATATATGTATAAATATATATATATATGTGTGTGTATATATGATGGTATGATCCTGTTATATTTTTTTTATATAAACAAAATGTTCCATGCAGCAAAATTAGACTCATCTGACAAGGAAACAATTAACATCTGCATGCATCTTATAGAAATCAAAGGTGACATTTCTCTTTCTCTCTCTCTCTCTCTCTCTCTCTCTCTTTCTCTCTCTCTCTTTCTTTCTCTCTTTCTCTCTTTCTCTCTCTTTCTTTCCCCCCCCCCCCCCCCAGTTCCCACCTGTACTCTGGGATCTACCTGTTGAGGTGTTTCCTCGCTCACGTCACGGGGAAGGTTGAGCTGTCCAACACCTCACAGCAATGAGCCAAGCTTAACATAGTGTACATACATGTGTACATATATTCAGTATAATACGCATGCATTCATTATTCAGTCGCTAATGACCTGATGGAAAAACCTATTTTTCTCTCTCTCTCTCTCTCTCTCTCTCTCTCTCTCTCTCTCTCTCTCTCTCTCTCTCTCTCTCTCTCTCTCTCTCTCTCTCTCTCTCTCTCTCTCTCTCTCTGAATATCTTTTTAAGAGACACTATGAATCAGTATCCAAAGAAAATATATCTTGTAAACTGGCGTGTTGGATTTATTGAATAAATAAAAACAAATGCTAAAAAGTGCCTTATGTTTCTTTTTTTATGTTGGTTACCCATTATGTGGGTTACCCATTGTCATCGTGGAGTGGAGAATGCAGCAGACGTGTTAAACATTACCCTTAGGTTTTCAATAAATTACAAATGTATAGAAAGACAACACAGAGCCGTCTACATGGTCAGCGGTTGGAGATAGAGGATCTTCTCAAAGTTATTTGAATTAAAGGTAGGAGTCATATTAATTACACTAGTAAACTACCATTGTCACACCTGCACTGTGTGTTTAGGCCGTGGGTGAGAGTTAGGGTTGAGCTTGTCCAGAGACATAAACAATGCTGTCCTTTGTTTCCTGGTCTTCTCACAAGCTTCATGGCAACATTCCAATGGAATGTTTGAAAGATAAGAGGTTTACAAATCAGGGAAACTGTGGCCAGAGGTGTAACTGTGGCCAGATATTTAAATGGGGCCAGATGTTTAACTCAAGATTCAACTCAAGATTCAACTGTGGCCAGATGTTTAACTGTGTCTAGATGTTAAACTCAAGATTCAACTGTGGCCAGATGTTTAACTGTGTCTAGATGTTAAACTCAAGATTCAACTGGGGCCAGATGTCTAACTGGGGCCATGGATAAAGGTGCTGTGGAATTTGTTCCTATAAATCAGGGTGTATAAAAAAAGTCATTAAAGTAAAGCTAGGGCTGTTTTAACAATGTATTACCATGCATTTAAATAATTGATGGGATAAAAAAAAAGGAAGGAAGTTATTCAAATCCTATCTGAGATAGCTATAGACTGTTGAATCTAAAAACAGTTGTTCTGCTATGCATGGCCTTGCGTTAGGTGTGATTTTACTCGTCTCTTTAAAGGGAAACGTTGCCAAGTTGTGTGTGGGTGTCCAGTCAGTGTTGATGGTAAATGTAGTCCATTGAAGCAGTAAATACCTGTGTTGATGGTTAATGTAGTCCATTGAAGCAGCTAATACCTCAGTGTTGATGGTTAATGTAGTCCATTGAAGCAGCTAATACCTCAGTGTTGATGGTTAATGTAGTCCATTGAAGCAGCTAATACCTCAGTGTTGATGGTAAATGTAGTCCATTGAAGCAGCTAATACCTCAGTGTTGATGGTAAATGTAGTCCATTGAAGCAGCTAATACCTCAGTGTTGATGGTGAATGTAGTCCATTGAAGCAGTAAATTCCTCAATGTTGATGGTAAATGTAGTCCATTGAAGCAGTTAATACCTCAGTGTGTACTATATTGACCGAGAGCACAGTTTTCCTGCTCGAGGAGCCTTGCCAGCAGCGCCTACATCTACCAGCATGCATTGCGCACAAGCTTCTGATAAACAGTATATGAATATACTATGTAATTTATCTGGGTAACAAGATTGCCATGTAATCAGTACAAATGTACAATGCTCATATCTCACACACCATGCTCATATCTCACACACCATGCTCATATCTCACACACCATGCTCATATCTCAGCACACTATGCTTGTATCTCACACACAATGCTCATATCTCTCACACATGGCAGCTTCAACTCCACAGTTTTACAATATATCTGTACTATTGTGAGGGGAACGAGGGCATTCATATGCAAATGAAAATAGGCAAGACAATCATAATAGGCATGTCATCGCCATGGACAACACTGATTTTATTGTATTCATTGATTGTTTATTGTACTTAAAGTGTTTGCTTGTAAATACTATGTATGTGTGTTATGGCGGCCATTGCACTCCTAAAACCTTCCTGGAAGGAGGGATCTCTCACTCTTTCTTCCTCCATCATTAAGGTGTTTTTTTTCTTGCCCTTTAGGGTTAAGGGGGTGTCATAAATATATATTTCCTGTAAAGCCCTTTGAGAACTGTGATTAAAGGCTGTACAAATATTGACTTGGCAGGATCAGGGTTTAGGGTGATTAACTCCCACCTAAATGATTCTGCATCCAAATCTCTTGGACGCTGCCACATGCTATTAAAATGGCATCTGAAGGGCTCCTCTCCTCTCCATGACAAGGACACAGGGTAATGGGTAAGCTGGTTTATTGCAAGAGTTTGAAGTGAGACAGCAGCACGCTCGCTCCAGTGTGTGGCCTTGATTACCAAGGCCTCACCCAGCAGCCCCAGACTAATCAGTCTGACTCGGGCCAGGTGAGGCTGCTTCAACCTCACACACACACACACACACACACACACTTCACTACACATAGTAGGTTAAATACCAGGTTACAATACCTATATTAAAAATGACAAAAACAACCCCAAACCCCATTGTCCGCACACCTCTCCAGTGTGGACCGGCCAACCCCTCCTGCCTGGAGACCTAAGAGGCCTAAGGCTGCTGTCTGCTGCTGGGTCGTCTGGATGGGCTGGGAGGACCCACAGGGACCCACAGGTGTGAAGCCTCACCTAGCCCCAGATTTTAATCAGTCTCTGACTCTGGCCAGCTGAGGCTGCTTCAACCAGACTCTTATCAGTCTGACTCGGGCCAGGTGCGGCTGTTTCAACCAGACACCAACCACACACACTCCACACCGGCTTTCTCCATATTGGAAAAGTATTTGCATAAAAAAAGCTAGTACGAGTAGTTGTCTATCACAAGTGCACAACTATCAGAACTTATCGTTCCTTCAGGAACCAGTCAGAGGGCGTCCAAAGATATATCCTTACACTCCCCCCCCACCCTTCAGAACAGGACACTGATGACAGCGATGACTTGTCTTGATGT
Source organism: Muraenolepis orangiensis (assembly GCA_027704905.1). Taxonomy (NCBI): domain Eukaryota; kingdom Metazoa; phylum Chordata; class Actinopteri; order Gadiformes; family Muraenolepididae; genus Muraenolepis; species Muraenolepis orangiensis. The sequence continues at coordinate 38,392,711 of CM051000.1, read as the reverse complement.
GACAGCATGTGCCCAATAAAATTTAAGACCACATAAAATAAACAATAAAGAAAGAATATGGCGCAATGCTCCTTTATTAAGCTCAAAGTTGAAACGTCAATGGTGTTCTTTTATATGAATGACCTGTTGGACTGACCCCATAAAAACTTTTTTTCCGCTCTTGATTCGCTTTGTCGTTAATTCGAGGGCAGTTGTGGAGAAAGACATTAAATACGCACAGGGAGAGGTGTCTTTCCTCATTGCTCCTCTTTGGATTCAAGAAGAAAAGAACCAACCGGGAATCTAACCATCCAACGAGCAGGACCAACTTTCCCCAAGAGAGGAAAACTACCTTTTTTTAGACTGCTTTTACCGTCGGACCGATAACCTCATTCACGATGACCATCTCCCATGTCTTGTGCCTGCATAATGCCAGCGTTTGTTCGGGCACCAGCTGTCTGATCCCCCCCAGTAACTACAACGATATCCTGAGCCTGGCGCTGAGCACGGTGCTCACAGTCATGCTAGCCATGGTGATGTTCGCCATGGGCTGCACGGTGGACGCCCTCAAGCTGTGGGGACACATCAAGAGGCCCTGGGGCATCTTCATCGGCTTCCTCTGCCAGTTTGGCATCATGCCCTTCACCGCCTTCGCCCTCTCCATGGCCTTCGACGTGCTTCCCCTGCAGGCCATCGTCATCATCATCATGGGATGCTGCCCGGGAGGCTCCAGCTCCAATATCATCTGCTACTGGCTGGATGGAGACATGGACCTCAGGTGAGACCACGGCCGTCGCCATGCTCATTCACCTCCCCCTGTACTGTCATAGAATGAGAATATATACAAATCAGTCATCCCCTGATGAAATGCTTTTAACAACTGAGTACCCTGCGACTAGCACTGTTCAGTTGCTCTAATTTCTAATGGAGTCTAATGGGAAACAATATATCTTAGTGTCAGCATGACGGCCTGCTCCTCCATCCTGGCCCTGGGCATGATGCCCCTCTGCCTCCTTATCTACACATCCATGTGGACCTCCACCGACACCATCCAGATCCCCTACGAGAGCATCGGTAAGCAGACGCCACCGGGCTCACTCAAGATTCAATACTCTTTATTTTTGCCCTGTGTAACAAGTACGGAATCATTTTCCTTGGTCCAGTTCCACTGATTGGAATACAAATACAAGTCAAAATGTTGCAGTAAGCGTCCAAATAGATAAACAATTAAAAAAATAAAGGACCTCTCATATATTTACTGGGGTTTTAGGGGGGGGGGGGTGTTCATCAGTATATTATATTACATAACATTCCAAACATTACAGTCATTTAGCAGACGCTTTTGTCCAACGCGACTTACAATAGTGCGTTCAACAAAGGAAGGTAAGACAAAGTGCATTTCATTCCTAACAAGTCTCCAAGAACTGAACCAGTGCTCAGGTATAAGTACAATAAGTTCAGGTAAAAGTACAATGAGGTAAAAGTACAATAAGGTAAAAGAACAATAAGTTGGCAAACAATATCTAACTTAACTAACAAGCAAACAATCTCCTTTGTAAGACGCTAGTAAAAAGTGATAGAGAGGACAGGACAGAGAAGAGCCGTGACTGAGTAGAAGGGTCATCGGTAGATGGGGTTGTGGTATAATGTGTAACTGTAACTGTAATTTTCCCCTACTTTCAGGTATCACCCTTGTGGCTTTGCTCATCCCTATCGCTCTGGGCATTTACGTCAAACACAAGAAACCTCTGCTGGCCAAAAAGATCCTCAAGGTGACCATACTTTCATATTCACGCAAAACATTGAGCCATTAGAGCATGGGTCAGCAACAGGCGGCCCGCGGGCCATTGGTGGCCCGCCAGCAATAATATTTGGCCCGGAAGATTATTTTGAGAATAAAAATAAAATATTATTTTGAGATTAAATTTAAAAAACTTACAATATCGGACCGACAGTCGCACATATAGGCTATAATGTCCGAATCGAGAATGCAGTGACATTTTCCGCCAGGGCTGTACTACCGTGTGCCAACGTGCCTTTTGGGCCGACATTTGTTTGTCTTGTCTGATCGGTCCGGCCCATAAAACAGGTAGATCCCATTAGATCCCATAGCCCATTGTTTTTTTTCTACGAGGTGATACGCAGGACCCACCCCCCGTCAACGCTCACATGCGTTAACGCGTTAACTTTGACAGCCCTAGTTCTAATGCTTTGGTGTTCTAACTATTCTTTTGAAACACGGAAATAAGTTTCAACGTTGTTGAGAATGACAACACAAACTCGCTAGTCAGTGCAATGGATTGGGGGAGTAATCCCCACTGCTACCTAGTTAACTAGAACACTAGTAATCCACACTGCTACCTAGTTAACTAGAACACTAGTAACCCCCACTGCTACCTAGTTAACTAGAACACTAGTAATCCCCACTGCTACCTAGTTAACTAGAACACTAGTAATCCCCACTGCTACCTAGTTAACTAGAACACTAGTAATCCACACTGCTACCTAGTTAACTAGAACACTAGTAATCCCCACTGCTACCTAGTTAACTAGAACACTAGTAATCCCCACTGCTACCTAGTTAACTAGAACACTAGTAATCCACACTGCTACCTAGTTAACTAGAGCACTAGTAATCCACACTGCTACCTAGTTAACTAGAACACTAGTAACCCCCACTGCTACCTAGTTAACTAGAACACTAGTAATCCACACTGCTACCTAGTTAACTAGAACACTAGTAATCCCCACTGCTACCTAGTTAACTAGAACACTAGTAATCCACACTGCTACCTAGTTAACTAGAACACTAGTAATCCCCACTGCTACCTAGTTAACTAGAACACTAGTAATCCCCACTGCTACCTAGTTAACTAGAACACTAGTAATCCACACTGCTACCTAGTTAACTAGAGCACTAGTAATCCACACTGCTACCTAGTTAACTAGAACACTAGTAACCCCCACTGCTACCTAGTTAACTAGAACACTAGTAACCCCCACTGCTACCTAGTTAACTAGAATACTAGTAACCCCCACTGCTACCTAGTTAACTAGAACACTAATAATCCCCACTGCTACCTAGTTAACTAGAACACTAGTAATCCCCACTGCTACCTAGTTAACTAGAACACTAGTAACCCCCACTGCTACCTAGTTAACTAGAACACTAGTAATCCCCACTGCTACCTAGTTAACTAGAACACTAGTAACCCCCACTGCTACCTAGTTAACTAGAACACTACTTTACATTGTTAGCAGGCTCACAAAATTGTGTTGATTAGTTAGTTAGTTAGCAACGTTGACTAGCGACATTTCCGACGTGCAACACGGAAATGTATTAAAATGTTTCGAAAGAAAAGTCAAAGCATTAGAATGTGTCACATGTTTTAACAATCAATTACATCAATTAGCTTTTGATCATGTTCTGGCACTGGCATTATATATATATATATATATATATATATATATATATATATATATATATATATATACTCACACAAGCATGTCCAGACAGTGTCCTATATTGAACAAACCCATTCAACTTATACATATACAAGTTGAATGGGTTTGTTCAGTATAGTTTGGTTTTGTTACTACTCGTGTAGTGACAGCATAATTCCAAAATATGGTAAAGATCCAACTACTGAACTGTCAACATATGCAAATACTGCTCTCTGTTGGCCGTATGTGTGTACTGCAGTTCTCATGAACGCATTTCATTGAAGAGTTTCCAAATTCATACCTTTCACGTTGAACTTTGACCCATATAAACATATTGACGGATTGAGCTGTTGTAAAATATACAAGTTGAATGAGTTTGTTTGATATATAACACTGTTTGCATGTGCTGGTTTTTGTGATTTATGCAACGACAGCATAATCCAAAAATACTGTTGCTCTTTTCTAATTTGTTGCTTTAGGATTTGGGGGCTTTTTGTACATTTTCTATCAATCTTACATGCAAAGTGCTGATTGTGGTTCTGGTATCCAGATAGGATCCATCATGGGCATCTCTCTGATCGTCATCATTGCAGTGGTGGGCGGTGTTCTGTACCAGTCCTCCTGGACAATATCCCCCTCGCTGTGGATCATAGGGGCCATCTACCCCTTCGTAGGCTTCAGCCTGGGCTTCCTCATGGCCCGATTCGTGGGTCAGCCCTGGTTCAGGTAGGACGGCCATCTCTTCCTGATAAGATTAAACCAGGGACGAGGGCCTTCCCTAAGGCACTGTTCAGTAAAATATACTTTTATCTGGGGCTTCTGTATATATGTGTGTGTGTGTGTGTGTGTGTGTGTGTGTGTGTGTGTGTGTGTGTGTGTGTGTGTGTGTGTGTGTGTGTGTGTGTGTGTGTGTGTGTGTGTGTGTGTGTGTGTGTGTGTACGTGTGTACATGTGTATGTGTACGTGTGTGTGTGTACGTGTGTGCACATGTGTATGTGTATGTGTGTGTAAAATCATCAATCATCAATCAGGGGTCCGATGCCTTGCTCAGCAACACCAGGTCACTTATTAACAGAAGAGATCAGAAAGCAAAATAAAAACAGCCCATAAGCCTTGAGATAGCCAGCTCACACCTCTTTCTCACCAATTGGGTATATTTAGTGACAGAAAGGGGGTGTCGCAAAAATAATAATAATAGTACCGTATTGACCCGAATATAAGACGACCCCGATTGTAAGACGACCCCTCTTTTTCAAGACTCATTTTTGGAAAAAAAATATATTTATTTTTTTTGAAGACCAAATCTTTTTTTTATAAAGAAAATCTTTTTTTTGGAAAATAATGATAACACACATCACACATTGTGTTAAAATTTGCCTAACTTGACAAACAAAAACAAAACAGGCTAGATAGATTGCAATGAAACAGTAGTGCAATAAAACAGTAGTGCAATCAAATAGTAGAGCAATGAAACAGAACATCAGTCTATTGGTCACATCACGTCTTCTCATTCAGCTCGTCTTCTACATCGCTGGTTGTTCCTCTCACTCCCGCTATCGTCACTCACGGTGTCTGCTTCCCCGTCTCCTCCCACATCACGTCATCCTCGCTGCCATCCATGGCATTTGATACGCAGCATTTCTTAAACCCATTAATGCTTTCTGGGGAAACGTCAGCCCATGCTTGCAAGATCCATTCACAGAGCAAACGTACTGCAGGCTTTTGGATTTTTCCAGACGGTGTCAGTGCGTGATTAGCAGCCAGGAGCCACTCTGTGGATCTCTTGCGCAGATTAACCTTGAATGGTTTGTTAACGACCACATCCAACACCTGCAGCTGGCTTGTCATTCCGCCCGGTATGATCACTAGGTGACTAGGTTTTGACTGGCTCAGTCAAGTGTCCACGGAAAGCATCCAGAATCAACATGTTCCTCTGCTTTCTGAGTCCCCCACGCCGTCTGCCCCACACCACCTTGAGCCAGTCCACCACAAGCTCCGTCTCCATCCAGCCCTTTGCCTGGGCACGTACCATAATCCCCCACGTACGGGGGAAGTTGTGTCCCATCTGCGAGGCGCGTTAACATGACCGTTACTCGGCTCTTCTCGTTTCCAGTAGATCAGTAGATCACTGATTTGTCGCCTTTCTTATGCACAGTGACAGTTGGCATGTCAAAATACACAGGCCAGGCGTTTGATCCACATTGCCCATCTGATCAAGGGGGTATGAGTGCTTCTTCCTTAACTTGATCACATATCGCTGATAAGACAGTAGCTTCTCTCTGGAGTCTGAGGGCAGGCGCTGGGCTTGTCCTGCGTCGCAATGACAGGTGTTTGATGTCTCTGCTTCGTTTATCACCATTATCTTAAAATTGGCATCGTAACTTCGTCTCTTCTGTTTATTAACTTGCCCTACTTTTGAGGCACTTTTTTCAAGTTGGTCGCTGTGTCTCCATTTCTAACTCTCCAGGTAACTGTTTTTATGTACTGTTACTTTAAGACTTTGAGTTACTTTAAGTGTCGCGCGATGTCTCGGAACACTCGTTTGGCGCGATCTGTTGTTGCGCAGTTACATGTGCAATTACGGTACATCGAAAAGTCTAAACCCCGATTATAAGACGACCCCTCTTTTTTTGATTTTTTTCTAGGAAAAAAACCCCGTCTTATATTCGGGTCAATACGGTAATAATAATAACCTATGGGTGAGAAAGCGTCCTTATCTTGTGTTGGCTTCTCGGTGTTCCAGGTGCCGTACTATCGCCCTGGAGACGGGCTTGCAGAACGCCCAGCTGTGCAGCACCATCGTCCAGCTGTCGTTCTCGCAGGAGGATCTCGAGATCATGTTCTCCTTCCCGCTCATCTACAGCATTTTCCAGCTGGTGGTCTCGGGGCTGTTCGTAGCAGGTGAGCGCACGCCGTCCCGCTGGTGTTTCACCTGACCTATTTTATGTTATTTGACAAAATCGCAAGTCACTTCTCTACAATCAACAAACCCCTTTCCCGGTCTTTTGGATTTGGCAGAATAACCTGATTCATCTAAAAGAAAATGAAAGAAATAGAACTAGAAATAGAACATCGAGTCGGCAGGTTTTATGTAATGGGTTGATCTTTGAGACATTACATTACATTACATTACATTACATTACACTACATTACATTACACTACATTACATTACATTACATTACATTACATTACATTACTCTACACTACATTACATTACATTACATTACACTACATTACATTACACTACATTACATTACACTACATTACATTACATTACACTACATTACACTACATTACATTACATTACAGTCAGTTAGCAGATGCTTTTATCCAAAGTGACTTACAATAGTGTGTTTCAACAAAGGAAGGTAAGAGAACAACTCGTCACCAGAAGTCAAAAGTGCATTTAATTTCTGACAAGTCTCAGGTAGAAGTACAATAATTCAAGCAAAAGCGTAAGGGAAAAAGTACAATAAGTTGGCAAACAATATGCAACAATATCTAGAACAATATATACCTATCTATAATATGTAATCTACTTTTGACTGACTTGACGTGTCCTGAAGAGATGGGTTTTCAGCCTGCGGCGGAAGATGGGGAGACAAATAAAAGTTTCATAATTTGACGTCATATTTGTTTTAATTGTGTAATTGCTGTCATGCTCCTTGAGGGCAAGGAGGCATCCATATAGGACATTTTAAAAAGCTAGTTTTAATATAGTTAAATGTTCGTCCAACAGATATTCTATTCAAATATTGATGATAGATATGCTTTCCCCTTCATTGGCACAGCCTATCAGGTATATAGGAGGTATATAGCAAGTGGCGGAGAGTCATCGGATGAGGACGGCGATGCTATGCCATCCTGCGAGGATGAAGGAAAAAAGGACTACGCTTTGGAGAACGGCGGATTTGTGAATGGCGACATCAATGAAAAGGCTACATACACACCAAACCAAATTTGAAATAACTACCACACACACACACACATACACACACACACACACACACACACACACACACAGCATTTGTGGATGAAGTCACTAATGACGGATTCCGCTGTAAACATGTACTGAACTGTAAAGATGATCACTGCACTGTAAATATATACAAATACTGCCCTCTCCTGGCTGCATGCGTGTATTGCAGTTCTCATGAACGCAATCAATAGGCCTATGTCACACTTCCTGCTTCCGGAACGTTAAAAATCGCCGAGCAGTGTACTCTTACTTCCGGTAGTTACCCCAGATACGTGACAAACTACGGCCGCCTCCTCTCCTCTCTGTTATTGTAGTGTACCGGCTGCCCAACGTCTAAACAAAGACAGCCCTACCTCCGTTTCCACGATTTCCCCAAAGACAAACTCCTCCGCAAGTCTTGTGTGAGGCTGATAAGGAGGGATGAAGGTCCCTGGTTTCATGCTCTCAGGGGTAGCACGTATGTCTGCAGTTTGCACTTTGACAAGGAGAGCTATATATATATATGTCTCGAAAAGTGGGCGGAATAAGCTAATAATGTCGGGTATGTGTATGATTAAAAGCACTGGTCCTGACCCCCACACACACTCCATCTCTCATCCGAATAGAGCCCCACAATGTCGGGTAAGTATATGATTAAAAGCACTGGTCCCAAGTTGGGCTGGGCGATATGGACCAAAAATCATATCACAGTATTTTTATCGCGATATACGATATATATCGGTATTTTATACGAATTTGGTTTTAACTCAATGCCAAGTATGTCACAAGCACTTTTATTTTAAGACAACTCATATTCACAAGAACGGGCATTCCCTTTTAGAAAATATACAGCTGCAAACTACATATTAACACGTAAATGAAAAGGTACATTGAAATAATCCAAATCCATCAAATAAATAGCCTATATTAAATACATAGGCATACCTCTGCTCCTACACAAAATGATATAGGCCTATTGAAGAGTTTTCCAAGTTCACAGGATGTCGAAGGCCTATATTGTGTTTAACAAAAACACGACTCAGGTCAGTCAGTTGAGCTAATCTAAAATGGGTTGCTTTTCGTATCCCAGACAACCTCATACAGACATTTTTGGAAAAATATAAGAACATATTGGAGGGTATGATGAATTATTTTATATTTTATATTTTAAAGAGGGGTTATGCAATGCATTTATTATTTATAATACTAACGTGGTATATTAATCAACTAATTTATTAGTCCAATATGTTTGACACTGATGACAAAAACTGTTTTTCCTGATGCTCACCCAACTTGCTTTGGATGAGCTCGTTATGTTTTGTCTATTAGACGCCATATTTTGAAGTGATTAACTTATGCAAAAAAGCATTTTATTGCTTTAAACAAATAAAAAATGCTGTTATTGAGTCAACTGTTTAAGTAAATATTTTGATATAAATAAGTTTGCCCTTGCTTCATTTTATATTCCATTTCATTGTGTTATATATTATATTCATTATTATACTGACAGAGTTCTATAAAATATGAACATTTATAAGTAATGTCTGACATTCAATATATGCCTACCATTCCTTGGTGATGTAAGCCTTTGATAATGTGTTAAACCTTAGTTAGCTGAGCTCACAGCTGATATACTGCCAAATAATAAACATGGGGTGCATTTACTAACAAAAATCGAAATAACACATGAATAACACATGAGCTATAACCATATAGTGTAGCTTGTAAAAGCATAGGTCACATGTTGCTCTTTGTGCCAGGTTCAGTTGGGTGATGAAAGTGACTCTTAAGTGATAACTACATAACATTAACATAATGCACAGAGGGCAAAACCAGTGACTAATATAGATTTGACAGGAGGACAAAGGGCATTATTGGGGGATAGTTAATTCACACTTTATAGATTATCGTTGAGAGTGGGTGGCCTTAGTTTAGGTCTACATCTAAACATGGAACACGGCAGTGGTGAAGCGTCAGGGCCTTCAAGGTATTCAGAGAAGACCCTGGAACTCTCAGATGAAACAAAAAAAAATCGAATTAATTGTATTAATAAAATGTAATACAATTTAATCAAATTTAAATTAAATGAATAAATGAGAATGGTATCTGTGTTGTTATCTGTTATATTACAGTTACGTTGATTTGTTTGTCTTTCTCGGTCCATGCACGACGCATTTGAGTGGTTTTGTGTTGGAAAAACAATTCAACCAATCAGATCTTTTCCTGGGTTGCTGGGAAGAATATCCTTCAACCAAAGTATTCCCGATGACTTTGGCCCTTAGACTGAATGAGAGCGTACGTTTGGATTGACAATTTGATCAACCAATCATAGTGTGATTTGTAGCCAATGGGCGTATTCTTTCAGATTTTCCCACAGCTCAATAGGGAGCTAGAAGGTATACTGGCTGGAGCGAGAGTGGATCTAGCGTAGTGCTACGTTGTTTCTACGTATGATTTTACGTCAAAATGGCAACAGGCGAAGATGATGTCGTTGCGGATTTATTGTCGGAACCATTTTCAAAACGACCATTCAATGTAAAGATGGACATTATTAAAAAAGGCCGTCCAACGCCTGACAATCTTGAGCTGAATCAAGTTGTTAAAGCAGGCTATGTTCGCCATTTTCAGGCGAGCAACTGGGAAAGATACCCGTGGCTAACGGGCTCTACTAGCCACAAGAGGCTCTACTAGCCACAAGAGGCTCTACTAGCCACAAGAGGCTCTACTGATGGGAGTGTTGCTATTTGGGACCGACCAGAGGGCAGGGAATTGGAAAGGCAACTTATTTTGGATCTGAAAAGCGATCATCTTTATGACCTGATGGTCGAACAATTGCTCCAGAAGGACAGGAGAATGGATTTGGTCTTTAAGTCAACATCATTGGTGAGTGAGACTCATTTGTCTTTGCTGGTTTTGTCTCAGTGTTGCGTCTCGTTGAGCTGGTTGTTGCATTTAGTTTCCACACACTTGTTGACTGATTAGTTAATGGCTGTCTTCAGTTTGTTAAGCATTGTTGTGCATTTGAATTGAGAGTTTTGACTTGATCTTTCTTTGCATCGCTTAACGTGAAAAGACTTAACGTAACTAAGAGTTACAAACCCGCGATCAATACTCATCTAATTTGCATATCATTGTCATTAGCACTTTCACCTTTTCACTTTCATTTTGACAGGTGAAAGTGCTAATGATAAGACATATGCCAGAGACATTTGGTGATTATTGATCGCTATTTTGGAACTTAAAGTTACGTTAAGCCTTTTCACGTGAAGCGTGTTAGACTGTCCCTTTAACCGATAACCTGTGTGGTGGTCTGTGGTGGTCTGTTACTTCACTACATGGACACTGCTTTACAACTAGGGTCCACTTGGAAATTGGTTGCGACAATCTGATCTTCCTAAATTAGATAAGGCATAAAGTGACTCCTCCGTGACGTCAGTCTGACTAGAACACCCGAGGGGGGGGGGGGGGTCTACAGCAGGGGTTCCCAAAGTGGGGGTATTATGTAAGTCTGTTTAATATGTAAGGGTGACGAATAAAGGAATTCTGATTCCGACAGATTCACGACTATCATTTGCAGCTGGAAAAAAAAGCCACACACAATTTCTGTTACGTTGGGGGTCGCGGGCTGAAAAGTTGGGGAACCCCTGGTCTACAGAAGGTCCAGTTGTGATAGACACGCTTCGCCACTGGAACACGGAGAATGAAAAGAAAGACAGACAGACAAAACAGACACTGAAAATAATGAATGAGAGGGAAATTAAACAATGTCTCTTTGGTACAACGTAGGGTGTTGACCACGCTGTGGGGACAGTCTAAAACGCTTAAGGTGAAAAGGTGCTAAACGTAACTTAAACTTCCAAAACAGTGATCCATAATCACCAAATTTCTCTTTCAGCACGTTCACCTGTCAACAAATCAAAACCTAAATCCTACTATTACGGATGTTACATTAAGTGCTACCTACATTAAGTGTTTTCCTCTCCATCCATGCCATTATAAAGAAAAGGCATCAATAGAGAGGAAAACACTTAATGTACGATAACATCCGTAATAGTAGGATTTAGGTATTGATATGTTGACAGGTGAAAGTGCTAATGACAAGACATATGCCAGAGACATTAGGTGATTATTGATCGGTGTTTTGGAACTGTAAGTTGCATTAAGCCCTTTCTGTATAATGGCATAGATGGAGAGGAAAACACATAATGTAACATAACGTCCATAATGGTAGGATTTAGGTTTGGATATGTTGACAGGTGATAGTGCTAATGACAAGACATATGCCAGAGAAATGTGGTGATTATTGATCGGTGTTTTGAAACTTGTTAAGCCTTTTCCCGTTAAGCGTTTTAGACTGTCCCCCCGTCGATGCTGTCTGTAGTAGTGTATCTGAACACTAGTGAGTGAGAGGACTGGTGCTATGTCACGTAGACCCTCCCTCCTCCTCCTCCCTCCTCCCTCCCGTCCATCCTTCCTGTGCACACTAGTGATGGGAATTCCGGCTCTTTTGAGTGAGCCGACTCATTTGGCTCGGCTCACCAAGAAGAGCCGGCTCTTTCGGCTCCCAAACGGCTCTTCTATTTTACCACATATACCTTTTATAATTCAATCAAATTTAGCCCTATTTTGACTAATTATTTATATGTGTACACACATCACTAAAATTATTCAATACATCCTTTGTACTGAAGTATTCAAAAGTAAAAATTAAAATTTTAATATAAATTATTTTCTGTGGCCAATTGTTTTCATTGCATTTCCAGACCCTTGTAACTCTGATACCACGCAATGAATGACCTGACCTGCTTGTAGAACCACGCTACACACAGCAGATAGCAACACCTAGAACTACTTAAGCAGACATTTAAAAAAGGACAGCTACTGTATTTTTGTATATTTGACATTTTTATTTAAACAAAAAGCCCTAACAAAACAGCAGGGCTCTATTTCAGTATAAAATATAGAACAAAAGACAGCAACAGCTGACTAAAATCTTAAAAAATATAATCATAAATAAAAACAAACAATGAAAATAAATATATTGCAATGCTCAAAACAGCAGCAAATAACAGTCTATCATAAAAAAACATAATAAAAATAAATGTATTGTAATGTGCAAAACAGCAGTATAAAACAGTCTCTAATGAACTTACCGTCAACTATCAAACTGTAACCTGTTCTTCTTCTTTTCAGGGCAGATTGGCATTGAGGAAGACCAAGTGCCTCAGCTTAGAGGGTTGATCCGGTTTCTTCTCTCTGTCATTATCTGCCCTGTTTCAGAACATACATTGGATTGAGAGCCTGTGTGAAGGAATCCCTTGTCCTCCACAATGGAAAATGGTTGGAAATCACTTGCAATCATTTTGGCCAATTCTTCATCCACTATGTTGTGTCTAGCTGGGGTCATTCATTGCCTTTGATATCCATTGTCTTATTGAGGTCTGTGTAGCTGTTGGTGTTTGGGTACCTGACGCATGGGGGGTAGATCCTGTAGCTGCAGCAGCAACAGGTGGAGTAGACCACTGGCACAAGCAGGCAGTCTGCCTTTTGACTTCCAACTGAACTGTTGGATGCTCAGTTCTCAAGTGCCTGTGGAGGTGGTTTGTGGACCCTGCTCTATATGAGAGCTTCATGTTGACAATTCTGCATTCTGCCTTTGTGTTTGCACAATTGTTAAAATGCAGCCAAATGCTGCTTCTTTTCCTACTTTCACTCATCTTATTAGCGCGACGCAAACTGACACTTCCCCGCGTGTTCTCCTCTCCCTCTGTTAGCAACCAGCACTGAGCACGCGCCGCCCCTCCTCCTTATCTATCCTCACGTGATGCACAGCATGCGCGTGACATTCAGTCACTGCATGTACGCGGAGCACCCGCAACAAATCAATAACGGCTCGTTCGCGGGTGCGAGCCGGCTCCCGTCGTTCACTAAAAAGAGCCCCTCGTTCGCGACCGACACATCACTAGTGCACACTGGCTCCTCCTCCGATAGACGCCGATCGGAAAAAACAGAATTTCACAACTACTACCTCCAGTTAATTTCCACTTCAAGATGGTGTTTAACGGTTTCCACCTCCTCTTCTTCCATGGGTTGACCGTCCTGTACGCCTCAACAACACACTAGCCATGTGATGTAGTCGTGGGTGGCGCTTTAACGGGTTATAATCATCTATAAAGACGTGGGTGTGTCTTCTTCTTCATAAAGTTTCTAATGCAGCTTCATGCTCATCACCTCGACGTCGAGAAACAACTCGTCGTCAGTAACTTTGGCGTCAACACAATCCAGTGGTATGTAAGAAGTTATTTACCATTTCGTATAAGTCTTTACCGTGTGGAAAAAGTAACGGAGCGCATTCCTCTAACGGTTGCCATCCTCAAGCCCGCCTTGCCTGGTCGTCCATCTGCGGTTAAGTCCTGACTTAAACCGTTATCCCGGTTTACCGGAACTCAATTTATATTCTCTTACTTCCTCTTACGAGTCCGTCAGTTAACAGTCCCGGGGGGGGGGGGTTCGAGCATAATTACTATAACAACGACAAGGAGAATACACATGGCATTTTGACGAACAATGTGACAAAGTAATACCCGGAACATGTAACGGAAACGGACATCTCTCTACCAGAAGTCCCACCCTCTCGCCACTTGCAACATGGAACTGAAAGCTCAGAACATCAGATCTCCATGGAGATCTGATGTTCTGAGCTTTCAGTTCCATGTTGCATCTCTCTCTCTCTCTCTCTCTCTCTCTCTCTCTCTCTCTCTCTCTCTCTCTCTCTCTCTCTCTCTCTCTCTCTCTCTCTCTCTCTCTCTCTCTCTCTCTCTCTCTCTCTCTCTCTCTCTCTCTCTCTCTCTCTCTCTCTCTCTCTCTCTCTCTCTCTCTCTCTCTCTCTCTCTCTCTCTCTCTCTCAACGTCTTGGAACAGGGTTAAGTATGACCTGTAAAGTTAAAGGAGTAAAACTACATTTCACAACTAAATTAACATTACTCTAATATTGGTAGAATAACGAGTGCCAGATGACCAGCCAGCCAAGTTGTAGACACGGTCAGGTCCAGTATTTTTGGTAAATCACCACTAAAACGCACCCCTGCCGCAAATTATAGGTCCTAACTGCCACTTTGTTTAGACTTCGTTTTTTTCATCAGTCTCAGGTGACAATACCAAGTCAATAAAGATATGCTTTGCACTTTCCCCCCTATTTACATTGGTGGTTTTCCATGGACCACAATCATTATCAGTCATTCATACCTGCATATTTCCAGTAGGTCAAGTATGTTTGAACAAAGCCTAAGGCCGAGGGCTTGATTGAACTAGGTCGTATTGGAGGTTTTGATCCTAGGGCCTGAAGGGTTTACTTATGTCAGTCACCACTAGATAACATGCAGGGGCCACCTTCTCGTCACGTTGAAGTGTAAGACGTTGAGAATGAATGCCTCTCTGATGTCAAGATAGTTATTGTTTTCATCCTTGTTGTGTGTTTATGTCGTTGAGTGTGACCTTGATGTAGGCCTGAGACGCAGATTTTTTTAATTAAAAAAGTGTAATTATGTAAAGTACTATAGCTATAAGTGCTGTGGTGGGTTAAGAACACTATATACTATATACTTTACTATATACTATAAGAAACACTATACTATAACAATACTTTACACAATACAAAGAACAATAAAGAGTCTAATGGACGATATACACCTGTACGCACTACAGATGGTGCAAAGAGCATTTTAAACAGGGGAGTTAATTGACTGAGTTTCATCGTCGGGTACAAACTCAGGTGTCACTCATAACACAGATTATGTGTCCTGGTACACTGTCATGTTCCAGGGCCCGGGTGGTAGAATAAACTAGTGGCCATAAGGGTCTGTTGGGTGGGCTTGCGTCTCCCCAGGTACAGGTACAAAACCTTCTGTTTGCTGCGTCACATGACCCTCTGGTTAGCCGGATCCCGTTATGCTAGAGTCAGCTGCTCCGCGTTCGGAGACCAAAACAGTCCAGAGAGTTTACACACCCCTGGCAACGCACCGCGTTGTCTCGGCAATGCACGGTGGCCTGACGTGGCGATGCTCTGCGGTGTTATAATTATCCCGGCTCACCGTGACTTGCACCTCATTGGGCGAAAGTTCGGGGGGCATCTCAGGTATTCTCAGATGTAACCGGAGGACTACTTGAAGATTCTTTCAAATTAGGTCATTTTTGGATATATGGTTACCTGGAGCATTGTCCAAAGGATTATGTCACATGTTTTCCATTGGGATAGTTGTTGTGATTAAGGAGCAGGTAGGGGTTGGATAGTGAATTCAAAGTTATGTAATTTAGGAGCAGGTAGGGGTGAGACAAATCATTTATATACGTGTCATTGAGGAGCAGGTAGGGGTGAGACAGTGAATTTATATACGTGTCATTAAGGACCATGTAGGGGTTAGATAGTGACTTCAAATTCATGTAATTTATGGAGCAGGTACGGGTTAGACAGTGGATTCCATTAACACGTTGCTTAGGATACTTAAACTTGTAACCATAACAACGGCATTCATCATTTCCCTTACCTCATGGTACTGACTGCTGTAGGAGGAGATGCTACGATGACCGCGGTGGAGCCAGCCCGCCCACGCCATGAGCCGCAGTAGCCCCTGTCTGTGGACGGCCCTCCCCCAGGATGCCGCCTCGCCGTGTGCCCGCTCCAAGCACGCCTGCTGCACCCACCGGGGCCACGTGTACGTCCTGGGGGGCCGGGGCACAG
This sequence comes from Muraenolepis orangiensis, assembly GCA_027704905.1. Taxonomy (NCBI): domain Eukaryota; kingdom Metazoa; phylum Chordata; class Actinopteri; order Gadiformes; family Muraenolepididae; genus Muraenolepis; species Muraenolepis orangiensis. The sequence continues at coordinate 38,376,592 of CM051000.1, read as the reverse complement.
CCCGCTGCCTGCGGGACCTCTGGAGCTACAGCGCAGGTAGGCTGGCTCCTGAGCCGTACGCAATCAAGTGACACTACGCTGCATACAGTGACAGGGTTACAGTGTTAGCTACAGTGTAAGTAAGTAAGTGCAACTGATGGAATTCAGAAGAAGGTCCAAAATGAATTACCAAGACAAATGTTCAAACTGTTCGGATCATTTTTGTTACGTTAAAATGTGCTTTGTGTGGCCTCATTGGTTTGTTTTGTCTTTGTCTTCAGGTGTGTCTTTAGGGATTAAAAGTGCTTGATAGAGTGTAAAAGTGCTTGATAGAGATGTGTGTATGTGTGTGTGACATGCAACCCTGTGTGTGTATTCTGTCGTAGTGCGTAATGAGTGGACACAGTTGCCTTGCAAAGGTGAAGCAGCACCAGAGGAACTGGAGGAACATTCTATGGTGGCCCACGAGGTACAAATAATCCCACAAAGTTTATTTTACTGCATGTCGTCTGTTAGGTCTTACAGTGACTATACAGTAGATGTCGGTAGGGGTTAATTCTCAATGATGAGCATTAAGATGAACCCAGGATCCTTTGGCTGGGAACACCCCGACACACCACAATCTGTGACACCATGTGCTTTCATTTAGTAAAACATGGTTTGGATCATTCCAGGGCTTCCTGTATGTGTTCGGGGGAACCTTGGATTGTGCGTACACAGAGTGGGGGTGTCCACTGTGGGTGTTCGACATAGGTGAGTTGTTACACAAGGTGAGTTGAGTTGTTCTACAGGTTAGTTGTTCCACATAGGTAAGTTGTTACACATAGGTAAGTTGTTCCACGTAGGTGAGTTGTTCCACAGGTGAGTTGTTACACATAGGAGAGTTGTTCCATGTAGGTGAGTTGTTCCACAGGTGAGTTGTTACACATAGGAGAGTTGTTCCATGTAGGTGAGTTGTTCCATATACAGTAGGTGAGTTGTTCTACGGGTGAGTTGTTCCATGTAGGTGAGTTGTTCTACGGGTGAGTTGTTCCATGTAGGTGAGTTGTTCCACATAGGAGAGTTGTTCCATGTAGGTGAGTTGTTCCACATAGGAGAGTTGTTCCACAGGTGAATTGTTACACATAGGAGAGTTGTTCCACATAGGTGAGTTGTTCCACATAGGTGAGTTGTTAAACGTAGGTGAGTTGTTCCACAGGTGAGTTGTTACACATAGGAGAGTTGTTCCACAGGTGAGTTGTTCCACATAGGTGAGTTGTTACACGTAGGTGAGTTGTTCCACAGGTGAGTTGTTACACATAGGAGAGTTGTTCCATATACAGTAGGTGAGTTGTTCTACGGGTGAGTTGTTCCATGTAGGTGAGCTGTTCTATAGGTGAGTTGTTCCACAGGTGAGTTGCTCCACAGGTGATTTGCTTCCCAGGACGGTGCGTCTCCTGGGACCTGCCTGGGCTTGTTCTAGTTGTGGTTCTCATTGGAATGTGAATCACGTTCCCACAATCATCAGCAGTCAATTGATTAGATGAATTCAACTATTTCACGGGAATATTTTCAGTTAGTGCTTTGCTATTAAACACAAACCTGTATTAATATTATATATAGTGTAGCATTATTCTTATAGATGATTGGGACTATATACAAAATGTATTCATATTGTATATTTATTCAATATGAATACATGGTGGTGCGGTTATGCTTAAATATCTTCTTTTGCACTCTATTTGTTGTTGTTTGCTAGTTTATTATGGCGGTATAAAAATGTACTACACACAACAATATTCATAAAAACAGAAAAATTAATGATGGCTTATTATTAATTATTGATGTATTTTATCCAAAGTAATCCTGTCTCCAAACCTGTCTACATTCAAAAAGTATGGGAACCATTTAGACAGCAGGCACTCACCACTAAAAAATAGCACTACATTAAGTTGTGTAGCGTTTAGCCTCACAAACAACACACACCACACCACAGCACACACTGCTGAGGGTTGTGCGATCACATATTCACATATATCAGTTTCTCTTCTTTTTTTTCTTTCTTTTTCTCCTCCAGGGAAGCACACATGGGTCCACTGGCAGGGGGAGAAGAGTGTGTGTTGGGTAAGTAAGGCTCTGCCATAACATCATAGTCCCCTGAAGTAAGAACAGCACAAGCACCATGCTGGGCTTTCATGGCTGGTCTGTCAGCATTTTTGAATGATACCTGCACACACACACACAAAGACACTTAGGAACTAAGCTAACCGTGTGTGTGTGTGTGTGTGTGTGTGTGTGTGTGTGTGTGTGTGTGTGTGTGGGTGTGGGTGTATGCGTGTGCGTGCATGTACGGTGTGTGTGCGTGTGTGTGTGTGTGTGTGTGTGTGTGTGTGTGTGTATGCGTGTGTGTGGGTGTATGCGTGTGCGTGCATGTGTGTGTGTGTGCATGTACGGTGTGTGTGCGTGTGTGTGTGTGTGTGTGTGTGTGTGTGTGTGTGTGTGTGTGTGTGTGTGTGTGTGTGTGTGTGTGTGTGTGTGTGTGTGTGTGTGTGTGTGTGTGTGTGTGTGTGTGTGTGTGTGTGTGTGTGTGTGTGTGTGTGTGTGTGTGTGTGTGTTTGCAGATGCCAAGCAACAGGAAAAGCCACAGTGCGGTGGTGCTTGGCTCCTCCATGTTGGTCTACGGAGGCTACGTTGACATGAGAGGATCCTCTCAGGAGTTCTGGAGACTAGACTTTGGTAAAGAGCAAGTAGCATTTGTTGTGTATCCATATGATTGCTATCTGGGCCTGTTAGTGTGCTAACAAGCTTCTAGCAGGCACGTTATAGCTTGTTTTATAGCATCGCTTTGTGCTGGGTCATGAACCCTTTGTGTGAAATCATGATATAACAATAGTACGCTTGGCCAGAAATCATAAAAAACTCTAAATAAGCAAGTAAGTAAGTAAATCGTTTTGTATTCCACAGGAGAGGGAAATTTTGGTCTATCTTTGTCTTGGTCGCTCTTAAATTGACATATGTGTCTGTATCTGTATTTAGGAACACGTGTTAATAAATACAAGAGACAAAGTGCCTTTGAGCACTTAATAATAGCATAATAGCATAATAATAGCGCAGTAAAAATTGTGTATTATTATATTTATATTGTTGATTCTACTATATTGTTGATTATTCTTTTACTGCATTGTAGACATATGTAGACATATGTACACATAAAAAGCATGACTATGATCCTCTGGTTTCTCTTTGGTTGTCTCTGTGTGACAGACTCCATGTGCTGGTCTCAGCTGGGTGGGGGTCAGCAGGCCCCCGGGGGCCCGGGCCCCAGACACAGCCACTGTGCCGCGGCCCACCAGGAGACCATGTACCTGTACGGCGGCCTGAGGGGCCTGCGAGAGCAGCGGGACTTCTGGAGCTGGAACTGTGAGAGTCGCGCCTGGACCTGCCTCAAGACCACGTGAGGCAAACACTTTGTTTTTAAAAAGTAAACTGGCTGAGGATACACCTCTGACACACCGCTGGTCATGTGTGAGGACTGAGTGCACGTGAAGCAGTAGAGGAATCGAAAAACATGTAAAAGGAAGTGTAAAAGGAACTTTTAATTTGTTTTAGTAAACTAAAACAAATTAAAAGTTCAAGTAAAAAGTGTAAAAACAATAAAAGACACTACAGTACAAACTGTACAAAGCTTTGAAGGATTCACGCTTCCCCCTCCTGAGGCGCCGGATTGTTTGCCAGAAACACTTTGGTGCCGACTGAAAGCCTTTCTCCATGGCTTCTCCGAATTCCTCCCACACCCGCTGCTTTGCCTCCGCTACGGCTGAGGCTGCCGTCCTCTTGGCCTGTCTATACCTTGCAACTGAGTCCGGAGTCTCACAGGCTAACATAGCCTGGAAGGCCTCCTTCTTCAGTCGGACAGCTTCCCTGACCACCTGTGTCCACCACGAAGTCCAAGGGTTGCCGCCCCTTGAGGCACCAATGACCTTGAGGCCACAGCTCTCAACCGCAGCTTCAGCAATAGAAGCTTTGAACAATGACCACTCTGGCTCAATGTCCCCAGCCTCCACAGAGATGTCCGAGATGGGAGTTGAAGGTCTCCCGGACAGGGGCATCCACCAGCCATTTCCAGTTCACCTGCAATACACGTGTGGGCTTACCAGGTCTGTCCAGAGGCTTCCCCCGCCATCTTACCCAACTCACCACCAGATGGTGATCGGTTGACAGCTCTGCCCCTCTCTTCACCCGAGTGTCCAAAACATGCGGCCTCAGGTCAGATGAAACAATAACAAAATCGATCATTGACCTTCGGCCTAAGGTACTCTGGTACCATGTACACTTATGAGCATCCTTATGTTTGAACATGGTGTTTGTTACGGCCAATCCATGACTAGCACAGAAATCCAACTCCCCACTCCGGTTCAGATCAGGTAGGCCGTTCATCCCCATCACACCCCTCCATGTTTCCGGGAACTTGTGAGTGCACCTCACACCCTGAGCAACTCCAGGGAAGGAAAGAGTCCAACCCCTATCCAGGAGTTTAGTTCCAGAGCCAATGCTGTGTGTAGAGGTAAGCCCCACCAGATCTAACTGGTAGCGCTCCACCTCCCGCACAAGCTCAGGCTCCTTCCCCCCCAGAAAGGCGACATTCCACGTCCCCAAAGCCAGTCTCTGTTTGCTGGGTTTGGTCCGTTGAGGCCCCCTGCCTTCACTGCCACCTAACTGGCAGTGCACCCAACCCCAGCGGTTCTTCCCGTAGATGGTGGGTCCGCAGGAAGGAGAAGTGGCCACGTTATCCTTCGGGCTATGCCCGACCGGGCTCCGTGGCTAACCCGGCCACCAGGCACTCGCTGACGGGCCCTCTTTCCGGGCCTGGCTATGGAAGGGGCCCCAGGCTTCCTCCGGGCAGGGTATCCTCACTTCTTCTTGTTTGTTTGTCCATTGAAGTCTTTGAACCATTCTTAGTCTGGCCTCTCCCCTGAGACCAATCTGCCATGGGAGACCCTACCAGGAGCACTAGGCTCCAGACAACACAGCTCTCAGGTTCACAGGGACACCCAAACCTCTCCACCACGATAAGGTGATGGTTCCCGCAGAGGAACTCTAGGAGTCTACTAGGTATAACATTAAAGTGTATGTGCGGCTGTCATCCTGGTACAGAGTTCAGAGAGATGACAGCTGTCCCTGAGTGTGCTTGACTTGGAACAAAGCTTGAAACAAATGTAGCGCCTCCCGGAGGGGGGGAGGGAACAGTCCATGGTTGGGGTGTTCCTGTCGTATTTTGGACACCGAGAGGCTGAGACAGATTTCATGTTGGCGTACCCCCGACACATCTAATAGCCAGTGTAGATTCATCAATTAATCGATCAAATGATCTGTGTATTAATGAATAGAAAAATCTACTTTAGGCAGCCCTGAAACAAACAGGTTGTGTGTTGTGTGCTAACCTCACTGTGGAGGTAGACATTCCACTTCTTATTCTCTTTTTCTTAATTAATTGTAATTCTCTTTTTCTTTCAAATTAATTTGATTCGATCTGTAACAGCTATCTACCAGGCCATGAGAGAATGACCTGGAAGATAGATGCTCTATTCATGAATAGAGATAGATGCTCTTATTCACCTACCAGTGTGAGATGAAACAGCTATCAAACTGCTTTACTGAGTTATCCTTGTCACTGACCTCCAACCCATGTCTCTCCCACACACACACACACGCACACACGTACACGCACACGCACACACACACACACACAGGTCCGGTCCGTCCAGGCTGGTGGGTCACGCGGTGGTGGCCTACAAGGACGGCCTGCTCCTGTACGGCGGGGGCCAGAGCCTGAACAACCCCCTCAACTCCCTGTGGAGGTACCGCGTCGGCAGCCAGTCCTGGGAGCGCCTGGCCCTGTTGCCTGGCTCCACCAACCCTCCGCCCCGGATCCACCACTGCTGCCTGGGGCTGGGGCCGAGCTACCAGCCCCTGACCGCCACGGCGGCAGACCTCCCCAGACCGGAGACCAAACCCAGGCTCTTCAAGAACAAGTGCTTCCCCTCGCCACTGTCCTACCTGGGAACGCCGTCGGACGGCGCCATAGAGCTGGAGACCTTTGAGAAAACGGGAACCGCTCTGACATCAGAGCGGGAGGGGACGAAAAGCTGCTTGACCTTTGAGAACCGGGCCTTCAGCAACCGCTGGACCTGTGAGGATGAGGAGGGGGAAGGGGAGGACCTCGGGGACACGACGGAGGACGGTATAGTACAGAACCTTCCGGACCTCCTGCTGCTCTTGGGCGGGAAGCCCCTGGGCCAGCAGGCAGACATCTCCGTCTGGCAGATGACCATGACTGAACCCTGAAGATGTCACTACTCAGAACACACTTTAAAAGGGGAAGAACTAAATGTTTATCCTTCATCATCTCTGTTCTGATTTATTTTATACACAAAGAGGTTCTAACTAAATATCAGGTCACACTTAATTTTTCTTTTTTTCTTTGTAGGAAGAGGAAATAACACATACACCACCATGCATGTGTTTGAATGGATTCCTCAGCCAATCAGATGACTGCATGTGTTTGTATAGATTCCTCAGCCAATCGGGAATCCAATCACTAATGACAGCATGAGGCTTTGGCTGTGTCTGAAATCCTTCCCTCATTCCCTACTCCCTACACCTCTCTAGTAGTTCAATATAGAGGACTATGTAGTGAAATCCTTCCCTCATTCCCTACTCCCTCTCTAGTAGTTCAATGAGGACTATATAGTGAAATCCTTCCCTCGTTCCCTACTCCCTCTCTAGTAGTTCAATGTAGAGGACTATATAGTGAAATCCTTCCCTCGTTCCCTACTCCCTCTCTAGTAGTTCAATGTAGAGGACTATATAGTGAAATCCTTCCCTCATCCCCTACTCCCTACTCCACTTCAATGTAGAGGACTATATAGTTTAAAACACTTTGAGGACACTACTGGAGTCATTTCTGTCTCATAATTAAACGTGTCAGATCTTCGTCAGTGGACGTCGCTTCTTGTCCATCTGCCGTTTTTCTTTCAGCCCAATGCATGATGGGATATATGATCAGTTAGTGTCCATCGGTTGTTCACTATTTTTCACAATGCATTGTGGCAAACGATAAGTGCGCTATATTGGGTATAATTATTCATTCGGACAGCACTACAAAATGACTAACTTGCTTTATAGTGAGTAGTAAGTGATTTCGGACACAGCCATCGTCTTTAAGGACTCAAAATGGAGGTTTTATAAAAAAAGGGTTGTTTTTCAGGTTATCTGTGTATGTTCTCTGTGCCTAACATCATTGTTGTTGTTCATAAACAGTTTTGGACTTTAAATATGTAAAACTGTGACACTATGACCGGGTCGAATCACTGCATGTTTTTTACTGTAATATATTTTAAAAGCCCAGCCTTTACCAACCCAAGCCTTTGTTGTTTTTTTATGTATTAAAAACCATTAAGTATTAGAATCACAAAGATTAGCACTTTTTTGATGAAAGTGCTTTCCGAAATTGCTGATTTTGTACGGTTGTGACGAGGGTGGCCTAAATGGTTGAATACTTTGGTTGACTTCCAGAGTGTACGCGTTCTGCAGGTCTCCACATGATGGCGCCAAAGCTTACAGGCCTCATAGTGAGTCGAGGGCCTGGCTCATCATATTCCCTCGATAGCCATTGGCATGGCTGTTTATGTTTGTTTAACCATTTTTGTGGGTATCATGTGTCGAGATGGTTCCTAACAGAATAAAGACAACGCTCGAATGTTGGGTTTCCCTCTGTGTGTCACTTGGTTTTGTTCCTATTTCTTAAATAGGCTCTAAGATGCTCCGATGTGTGATGCTGTCCCCATGTGATCGTATATGTATAGCAAAGGAAACTTTACTTTACTAGCACCACGTAGTTACACATTCTGATCGCGCAGCACGACACTTGCCGAAAAAATACCATGTGAATCAAAGTATTGCGTTACTGGTAATTAGCGATTAAATGTGTGCACAGTGTAGTGACACTATTGTGCCAGCAGATGGAGCTATGTGTTTGCTTTTGGGGAGAAACAGTGTCTGCGTTTGTTCTGGAGTGGTGTAGAGTATTACTTTCTAGAACAATGACAACATCATCTTGGCTAATGACATATTTAGGACTAACGGTAAAATCTAGAAAGAAAAAATATATACATATATATATTAGTAGGATATTAATCTATAGGCCTCATAGCCCGCATCTCCCATTGGTGTGCCATTTGATGTAACAACCAGGTGTAACAGGAGTGCAGCATACAAGACGGTTGTCTTGTTCATTGCCAGTTGTATATTAAAATAACATAAATAGTTATTTATCCTGAGCATAACTCCAATGGTTTGCGTTACACGCCCCGCCAGCTCTTCCCTCATGCGCGCCGCCCCAGGTCCAGGATGACCATGTCTGACCTGGGTCTGACTGGGTCAGACCCGGGTCTGCGTGGGCTGTGTCTGCGGTGGGCAGATCTTCGGTGCAGTACGTCGTCTTTTTCGGGGAGACGTAGTCTAGCCTGCTAATCTCCGGCGTGACGGCGTCCAGTTGGTGGAAATCCCCACGTGGTTTGCACTCTTGTATAAAAACTTTGGGTGCGCTGTGCCCCTGCGTGGTGATCCCAGAGAGGAGGAGGAGGAGGAGGAGGACAGACGCCAACGCGACAGCATCTTCGAGGACGCGCGGATCTGTCCATTACAGTACAGACTAAAGAAAAGACGGCGCAGTTGCTGGTTGAACATCCAAACGAACGGGACTCATGTGTTTGTTTGTTTGTTTGTTTGTTTTTTAAATGGGGAAAAAAGGGCGCACTTTGTAGCGCATTTTGGACACCGGCATTCACAACAGTGTTTGTTTTGAAAGCGCGCAGAGAGTTAACAGTGAGCCGTTTGGAGGAGACGACGTGGTGGTTGAAGTCAGAGGTGTTTTTTTTGTGGGGGGGCATTTCACGCGCTTTCTGGAGGTCGGACGAAGCGCAGAATTCAACTCACAATGACTTGGATTACCACGCCAGCGTGTCTGTAAACCAAGAGAACCTGGGAATACGCGCATACCTTTTTTTTTTGGAGGGGGGGGGTTTAAAAATTGGATAAATAGATTTTACTCCACACCGGGGGGATTTAAAATTGACACCTTTTTTAAATACTAAGAGCTGTTGTGTCTGTCCGCTGTGTACGCGTCGTCATCACTCTATTTACACCTGCTTTTGTTTTTTTTTAACTATCTTATAGTAAACCAAAAAAAAAAAAAAAAAAA
>CM051000.1:38344872-38362372 GCA_027704905.1 Muraenolepis orangiensis | reverse complement strand
TAATAAAGTTTTCTGAATCTGAATCTGAATTATACATACCTACCTACCACATATACCTATCTATACATACCTATACCTACCACATATACCAACCTATCTATACATACCTATACCTACCTACCACATATCCCTACCACATATACCAACCTATCTATACATACATATACCTACCTACCACATATCCCTACCTATCTATACATACCTATACCTACCACATATACCAAGCTATCTATACATACCTATACCTACCTACCACATATACCAACCTATCTATACATACCTATACCTACCTACCACATATACCAACCTATCTATACATACCTATACCTACCTACCACATATACCAACCTATCTATACATACATATACCTACCACATATACCAACCTATCTATACATACATATACCTACCACATATCCCTACCTATCTATACATACCTATACCTACCACATATACCAACCTATCTATACATACATATACCTACCACATATCCCTACCTATCTATACATACCTATACCTACCTACCACATATACCAACCTATCTATACATACATATACCTACCTACCACATATACCAACCTATCTATACATACCTATACCTACCACATATACCAACCTATCTATACATACCTATACCTACCTACCACATATCCCTACCTATCTATACATACATATACCTACCACATATACCAACCTATCTATACATACCTATACCTACCACATATACCTACCACATATACCTACCACATATACCTACCACATATACCTACCACATATACCAATACCTACCACATATACCTACCACATATACCTACCACATATACCTATACCTACCATATATACCTACCACATATACCTATACCTACCACATATACCTACCACATATACCTACCACATATACCTACCACATATACCTACCACATATACCTATACCTACCACATATACCTATACCTACCACATATACCTACCACATATCCCTAACCCTACCTCTTCCTACCTACCTGTACTACCTTGGGCGGGGAAGGTTTATTTGGAAAAGAGGCATGACGACACACAGTCACGTGACTCTGGCCGAGAGTTGCTTAATGTGTGGTTGTTTATCCTGGTTGATGTTATCTCTCGACTAAACAAGTCAGTTGATACAGCGTGACATATTGGTTGTGCAAGAAATTAAATAAAGGAATAGTGTTATAGTGTTTGTGTTGACATTTAAAAAGTCTTCTTCTTTACAAGATCCACGTGCATTGCTATCGGCAGTGAGTGTCAAAGAGACAGATACATCCTGATGTTAGAACCAGCAGCAACAGCCAATCAACGTGACAACTTGACAAAGCCTCACTTGATGTCTGTTTGTGCTATTGTTTGCAACGCACAAAGATCAAGTCAAGAACATTTCTATAGGTCTTTATCACACACATTACAGACTCAAAGGCCCACACATAAGCTTTCAACAGACCTAGGAAATCAAACACAGTGGTACGAGTAAGAAGGAACCGCGATATGGAACATTACATAAGAGAAAAGAAGTTCCCAGTCAGGCCATTATGTATTCAATCACTGCCATGGGAGAGGGTATGGTACTTCTCAATGAACACGTTCTTTTCATAGATTTCATAGTTATTTTCTGAATCGTGTCAACACATGTTTAATTACTGCATACATGTCAAAAGGTGAGAAAGCAATTTGACGAGATGTGTCACTCCATTGCATGTCCGGCTCACACCCCTTATTGTTGATGATAACGTGAAGTGAAGCAAAGTGCAATAAGTCAATTTTGCTACAATGGGATGTCTTAAAGTTGGCTTCCTGGAACATTAATTTTGAACGTTCAGTTCTTTCATTCATGACTGTCATTCATTCCCAAATACGAGGCGGTGGGAACCACCGGGGCAACTGTTTTGGTGTCTTGCCAAGTTACGTTGTTCCTGTTTTATACACGTTTAACTTCTGCCTTTATTTGCAATGTTGTAAAGGTGAAAAACTCACTTAACTATTATGGCACAGAATATCGCGTCCTACAGTTAACATCCTATAATAACATGAATCAATGAAGTTCACCCTGATTCACCTGAACGTTTCATCATAGCACCCTCCGACAAAATAACATCCTTTGGAAAGGAGATCAAAGCTCTTGAAATACTCATTAACTAAACAAATCACAATGGTGTTTCAGAAGGTAATAGTTCAACTACTACTCCACTCTGCGTTCCTCCTCAGGATTTCTTCCTCCATCATTAAGGGAGTTTTTTCTTGCCCCTTAGGGTTAAGGGGGTGTCATTAAGGCTGTACATCCAATGGACTTGACTCCATCACACCTCAGTCTTTGGAACCCAGCAACCAGGAGAGAACATATGGACTAAATAATAGCGGCTGCTCTCGGCCGCGCTGCCTCATGGACGTGGCTTCCCGCTGCCTCATGGACGTGGCTTCCCGCTGCCTCATGGACGTGGCTTCCCGCTGCCTCATGGACGTGGCTTCCCGCCGCCTCATGGACGTGGCTTCCCGCCGCCTCATGGACGTGGCTTCCCGCCGCCTCATGGACGTGGCTTCCCGCCGCCTCATGGACGTGGCTTCCCGCCGCCTCATGGACGTGGCTTCCCGCCGCCTCATGGACGTGGCTTCCCGCCGCCTCATGGACGTGGCTTCCCGCCGCCTCATGGACGTGGCTTCCCGCTGCCTCATGGACGTGGCTTCCCGCTGCCGCCCGCGTGCTTTTGTGTGTGTCATTGTGTGCATGCGTGCATGTGCGCGCGTACGCGTGTGTGTGTGTTGTGTGTGCTTGTGTGTGTGTGTGTGTGTGTGTGTGAACTGCCATTGAACATACTGTAGAGAGAATAAAGCCATGCGAGCAGCAGCTCTTCATGTGAATGAAAAGGATCAGCAGGAAGAGGCGTTCTGTGAGTGTGTGTGTGTGTGTGTGTGAGTGTGTGTGTGTGTGCGTGCGTGCGTGCACGTGTTCGTACGTGCGTGTGTGTGTGTGTGTGTGTGTGTGTGTGTGTGTGTGTGTGTGTGTGTGTGTGTGTGTGTGTGTGTGTGTGTGTGTGTGTGTGTGTGTGTGTGTGTGTGTGTGTGTGTGTGTGTGTGCGTGCGTGCGTGCGCGTGTTCGTACGTGCGTGTGTGTGTGTGCGTGCGTGTGTGTGTGTGTGTGTGTGTGTGTGGGCGGTAGGATGAGGAGGAGGAGGCAGTGCAGTGTGGGTGGGGGGGTGGTTTGGCGTCTTTGGTGGCCAGCTGTTGACACTGACACACACTAATCAGTCGGCAAACAGAGTAATTTAGATGCTTTCAGTTGCTCTCCTGAGAACACGAACACTAAATCTCTCGCGGTGAGAACCTTCATCATTACGGCCGCCGGCAAAAAAAACGACAAAACAAAAAAAAAAGCGTGAGGAGGAAAAGAAAAAGTAACAACAAGAGGTAACGCGCGGGGAGAGCCCCTTAGCCAATAGGATCTCTCCATTGTGCCAGTGTCATGTAAATGGTTTTATTTTTGCCTCATCATGCTTCTCGTTGGAAGGCCACGCGCTTGAATGCGGGGGCCAGCGGCGTGGCCGGCTCCCACTGCCTAACAGGGCCTTTGTGCTGTCAGTCTCCAAGGCTCCGGTGAGGGGGTGAGGGCGGGGGGGGGGTCTTACAGCGACGCACAACAAACTCAATGAACCCCCCGCAGCCTCGACGTGTCCCCCGCACCCCTCGCCTCCCTGAGTGAGAGAGAGAGAGAGAGTCTAAGGAACGACGTTACACTCTTTGGCTTTAAGCTTACCTCTCTCTCTCTCTCTCTCTCTCTCTCTCTCTCTCTCTCTCTCTCTCTCTCTCTCTCTCTCTCTCTCTCTCTCTCTCTCTCTCTCTCTCTCTCTCTCTCTCTCTCTCTCTCTCTCTCTCTCTCTCTCTCTCTCTCTCTCATTCTCTCTCATTCTCTCTCTCTTGGCCTTGTCTCCTCAAAACTGGACCTGGGTCCAACTTGGCTATATTCCAAAACTGGCCTGTCGCAATCGGCCAATCGGGGGCTTCCCGCGTAGGTCACCTGACCCACTGTTTGAAAGGAAAGCGTGAAAAGAGGCACAGGCAGTTTATAAAGGCATGGCTGCTTTCTCCTGAGTTCCTCTTTGTGCTGGTGAGCATGCATGCACACGTCGGGTGTGAATATGTACCTATAGGGTCCAGCTCCATACATGCTGTTGTTGGAACGTGTGGAACTAAGTCAGAGAGTCAGAGTTGTTTCTCTAGTTTCTCTCTCACCCGGACACGCTCAACGGACAAGTGCATGTGACAGTTATCCCGGTTAATCTGCGTTTGTTTAAAGCTCGTGGACTGTTCCTTAACCCCCACGTGTATTCCTCCTTCAACACCTTCTTCATGTTGTCCTTGTTGTTCTCCCCCAGATGAGCCGGCCTCCTCCAAGTCCACCCTCTTCTTCCTCATCTCCAACGAGGGCAACCAGAACATCTACGTGTCCCAGGCCAACCTCTGGCTCTACTTCCGCGTGCTGCCTGCCGGCCCCGACCGAGGCCCCCGGAGGAAGGTGACCGTCAAGATCCACTACAAGGAGCCCGGAGCCGGCCTCCCGGGGCTAGCCGGGGCTGCGGGCGCCGGCCCCGGGGACGGGGCCGGCGCCGCCGGACGCTGGGCGCTGGTAGAGAAGCGTGTGGACCTCAAGCGCAGCGGCTGGCACACCTTCCCGCTGTCGGACGCGGTGCGGGCAGTGTTCAGCAAAGGCGGGCGGAGGCAAGACCTGGAGGTGCGCTGCGACGGCTGCGAGGCGACGGGCGTTCTGCCCGTGCTGGTGGACGCCGCCGACCCCGCCCACCGACCCTTCTTGGTGGTGCGCGCCCGGCAGACGGAGGGGAAGCACCGCATCCGGAAGCGGGGTCTGGAGTGCGACGGGAGCAGCGGCGGCCTGTGCTGCCGCCAGCAGTTCTACATCGACTTCCGCGTCATCGGCTGGAACGACTGGATCATCGCGCCCGCCGGTTACTACGGTAACTACTGCGAGGGCAGTTGCCCGGCGTACATGGCGGGTGTGCCCGGCTCGGCGTCGTCCTTCCACACGGCGGTGGTGAACCAGTACCGCATGCGGGGGATGAGCCCGGGATCCGTCAGCTCCTGCTGCATCCCCACCAAGCTGAGCACCATGTCCATGCTGTACTTCGACGACGAGTACAACATTGTGAAGAGGGACGTCCCCAACATGATCGTGGAGGAGTGTGGATGCGCCTGAGGCTGCGTCCCCCCCCCTCACCCACCAGCCACCCTCCCTCCTGCTTTGAACTCCAAAAACAATGGAGAGAAAAAGAAAAAAAAAGCCTTTTTGTACAAACAGAACATAGTTTGTTTGGTGCACATATACAATATATCTTAACTCTTAAGTGAACTTCCCGGTACCAACAGTCCTGAGAAAAGTGTGTTTGTCAGCGTTGCATACAATCGCATGTCTGTCCCTGTGAGTGTGTGTGTGTGTGTCTGCGTGCATCCCTGCGAGTGTGTGTCTGTCTGCGTGCGTCCCTGTGAGTGTGTGTCTGTCTGCGTGCGTCCCTGTGAGTGTGTGTCTGTCTGTCTGCGTGCGTCCCTGTGAGTGTGTGTCTGTCTGCGTGCGTCCCTGTGAGTGTGTGTCTGTCTGCGTGCGTCCCTGCAAGTGTGTGTCTGTCTGTCTTCATGCGTCCCTGTGAGTGTGTGTCTGTCTGTCTGCGTGCGTCCCTGTGAGTGTGTGTCTGTCTGCGTGCGTCCCTGTGAGTGTGTGTCTGTCTGTCTGCGTGCGTCCCTGTGAGTGTGTGTCTGTCTGCGTGCGTCCCTGTGAGTGTGTCTGTCTGTCTGCGTGCGTCCCTGTGAGTGTGTGTCTGTCTGTCTGCGTGCGTCCCTGTCAGTGTGTGTCTGTCTGCGTGCGTCCCTGTGAGTGTGTGTCTGTCTGCGTGCGTCCCTGTGTGTGTGTGTCTGTCTGCGTGCGTCCCTGTGAGTGTGTGTCTGTCTGCGTGCGTCCCTGTGAGTGTGTGTCTGTCTGCGTGCGTCCCTGTGTGTGTGTGTCTGTCTGCGTGCGTCCCTGTGTGTGTGTGTCTGTCTGCGTGCGTCCCTGCGAGTGTGTGTCTGTCTGCGTGCGTCCCTGCGAGTGTGTGTCTGTCTGCGTGCGTCCCTGCGAGTGTGTGTCTGTCTGCGTGCGTCCCTGCGAGTGTGTGTCTGTCTGCGTGCGTCCCTGTGAGTGTGTGTCTGTCTGCGTGCGTCCCTGTGAGTGTGTGTCTGTCTGCGTGCGTCCCTGTGAGTGTGTGTCTGTCTGCGTGCGTCCCTGTGAGTGTGTGTCTGTCTGCGTGCGTCCCTGTGAGTGTGTGTCTGTCTGCGTGCGTCCCTGTGAGTGTGTATTTATCAGATAAAGCGACTTCTGTGTGCTACTCCTGAACAGCGAACCGTAAGCCAGCACAGCAAGAGCTGTAATGGGAGGAGAAGGGAACGGTTTTCACCAAATTATGTATATTTTGCTCTAGTTTGCCATTTCTAGTCAAACAGTGGCACCATCATCTCCTCACAACATGAAGATTCAAAGCGCTTAAAGGAAACCGACAGGACCATCAGCCCACGCCATTCCGAACCTCCGCCTCCACACCACACCTCGAGGATGAATCCCTTCCTACTTTTGCATACTACAAAACTTATGAAGCACTGACTATCCGATGGCTTATACAATTCATAACACCAGCACTTCGTGGCCCTGTGACGGATCTCTGGGTGGCACCGGCTTTGTGGGACACGATGAAATACACGTGTATAACATGTACAGAAACTCACCAGCTGATGCTGACTCACGAGCTTACGCTAACTCACCAGCTAACGCTGCCTTGCTCGTTAGCAGACATCATCCCTGTCCCTTCCCTGTAACACGGGTGGGGGGGGGGGGGGATGGGAGGGATGACAACCCGATTCCTGTTACCACGACAACCAGGTGAAGATGGACCTTCTAAGTGCACTTCACTTGTGCACTTCCCGTATAGTCAACAGAGAGAGAGGGAAAGAGAGAGAGAGAGAGAGAGAGATCTCCAGTGTGTCTTGTCCACTGCTCTTTCTAAAAGTGGGCCTTGTCAGAAAACAAGCTCTGTCAATGGGCTTGAGGGTTAATCTAAATCTAAATGTGGAGGATTGAATCCTCTTTATTGGTCACATACAGACACAGTGAAATGTGTTTCTCTGCATTTAACCCATCCTAGTATGAGGAGCAGTGGTTCGCTGGGTGCAGTGCAGCACTTGTGTAAACTGTGGACATCCTGAAAAGCACTTGCATACTAAAATGCCTTCGGAGGGTACCAAGTGTCCTGTCTCCTATTGCTAAATAATAAGTGCCACATGAGCTATGCAATGTAAAGTAATCCATGTCAATAGTCCACATCCAGACTGAATTTTTTTTTGTTTTAATTGTCTTATTGTGTTCTTATTCTCTCTGTTTTCTTTTCTCCTTCTCTCCCTCTTGTTCTGTCTTGTTAGTCTACAACCCTTTATCAATACTTGAAATGTGATCTTTCGCTTCCTTTCCAAAGCGAATGGTTAATCGTGACGTTTGCACTGAAAAGTTGCGGGATTAGCGAAAACAAAAACAAAACAAAAAAAGACAAAAAAAATAATAAACTGCCATTGAAAAAGTTATTTTTATAGAATTAAAATTGAATTTTGTCAAATGTATTTTACTGAATTAATGGAACCAAAGAGGCCAAGGGTTGAGCTGAGAGACGTTCGGTGGCCATCCTGTTCTATTCGTGTCATGTGGTAATCATTTGGAAAGGCCTACTACTGTATCAGGGTAAGATGTCATATGGTTCCAGAGCTCTGTGTTCTGTCTCTATTATCAGGAGATGATGTCATATGAGGTTCTGTCTCTTATTTTGTACGACAAGTGGAACACTTACTTTTATTTTCATCTGTAATTCTATTTTTTTTTTCAGTTTTCTATTTAATAAAATGTTATTTTTAGTTCTTGTTTCAGAATCATTTAGTCAAATAAATGTCATCTGTACAGTTTATGTAAAATAAGATGTGTTTTCTTAAATATTTTGTAACTTTAAAATAAATTCGTACTCTTCATTCCATAGTGTGTTGTGCTGCTTTGCTGAAGAGTTATTATTATAATAGTTATTGGTAATTGCGACTACGCTTTTCACCGCTTTTCGCAATTTCACAGGTATTCATTTATTTATAGTCACTGGGAACGTTCTGCACACACACCCGTTTCCTCCCCTGTGGCTGCACGTTTCCCGGCATTGGCCCTGCGTGTGTGTGTGCAGGTTGTTGCATGCATGCATGCAACATGTGTGTGTGTGTGTGCAGGTGGTTTTGGCATGTGTGTGTGCAGGTGGTTGAGTGCATTTGTGCGTGTATGTGTGTGTGCAGGTGGTTGCGTGCATGTGTGTTTGTGTGTGTGCATGTGTGCGTGTGAGTGTGTGTGTGTGTGTGTGCAGGTGGTTGCGTGTGAGTGTGTGTGTGTGTGTGTGCAGGTGGTTGCGTGCATGTGTCTGTGTGTGTGTGTGAGTGTGTGTGTGTGCAGGGGGTTGCGTGCATGTGTGTGTGTGTGTGTGTGCAGGTGTGTGCAGGTGGTGGCATGCATGTGTGTGTGTGTGTGTGTGCAGTAGTGTATGTATGACTTAATGTGCTCCTTTGAGCCTTACTTCCATCAGTGGGCCCCCCTCCTCTTGTGTGGTTCTTAGGACAGGCTTAGTTCTGCTCTCAGTG
Organism: Muraenolepis orangiensis; assembly: GCA_027704905.1. NCBI lineage: Eukaryota > Metazoa > Chordata > Actinopteri > Gadiformes > Muraenolepididae > Muraenolepis > Muraenolepis orangiensis. The sequence continues at coordinate 38,353,675 of CM051000.1, read as the reverse complement.
CTTGTGTGCCAACAGTAACATTACAAGGTTGGCCCTGTGCTCACCTGCCTTCTTGTCTGCCTGCCAAGCTGTCGTGTTGATGACCTACCTATCTGTCTGTCTGCCTCTCCCTCGGCCTATCAGCCTGTCTGTCTGTCTGTCTGAATGCCATCTGCCTGTAAGACTGTCTATCTGTCTCTTTCTGTCAGCCTGCCAGTTTATCTGCGTGTCCCTCTTACTGCTTGTCTCTATGCCTGCTTGGCTGTCTGTCTGTCTGTCTACCTAGCGGTATATCCATCTATCTCTCTGTCTGTCTGTCCTGGACTTGTCATCAATCAAAATCATCACACTGGCAGAGAGAGAAAAAGAAAAAAAAGTGAAAGAGAAAACATCTCCCGGATAATGAGTGTACCGGTAAATGTATCTACTGGACCTGCCAGGGATGTGTAGGCCTGCAGGGGCTAGCTGGGAGAGAGAGACCTCCCCTGTATGTGTGAGTATCTGTTCATTTGTGTGTGTATGTCAATTCCATGTCAATGCATGTGCGTGTGTGCGTGTGCATGTTTGTGTGTGTATGTGCATATGAGTGTGTGTGTGCATGTATGTGTGTGTGTGTGTGTGTGTGTGTGTGTGTATGTGTGTGTGTGTGTATGTGTGTGTGTGTGTGTGTGTGTGTGTGTGTGTATGTATGTGTGTGTGTGTGTATTTTTTCCATACCAGTGAGCACTAATGGCCGTCATGCAGAGTGACAGAGCGACGTACCAACAGACAGCAGGCTGGCAGGTGGACAGACAACATGTCAAAGAGGGCTGTGATGTGTTGAACTCGCAAACACACACACACACGCACGCACGCACGCGCACACACACACACACACACACACACACACACACACACACACACACACACACACACAAGGGGGTACAGCTGAGTCGGAGTGACGTGGAGAGATGTGCTTCTTGTCACATATTTCACCATCGTGAGCATTTATGCTTACAGCTGGAATGTTAATGATGGTGAGGCCCGAGGCGGTGGGTGGGGTGGGGTGGGGGTGGGGCGGGTTGGGGCGGGGTGGGGGGGGGGGGGTGCTGGGTTCTTCACACTCCTCACGTAAGCTCCCTGAACCCACGTTTCAGGGTTTCAACGTCTGAATCTCATGTCAACTTGCACAGAGACAGTTAGGGAGTCAGCGAGGCAGCAGTATTAAAACAGAAGCGATATCAAACTAGAAAGAGGCAGAATATCAGTGGTTTCAGCTCCATCATCACTTCCCTGGAGAGTGTGTGTGTGTGTGTGTGTGTGTGTGTGTGTGTGGGGTGTTTTTTTTTGTCCATGTTTACACTGGCAGGCTTAAACATTTCAACCAATGATATCATTTATTATTTTAGATTTCATATTTCCATCCACACCACTGGGAAAACACTCGTAAGTGTTTTCTTTTTGATCACTCATCACAACACGTTCCATCATATCATGGGGAAACAAAAGTTATGAGAGGCCGTTAAGATCAGTGGGTCTCAAACTAGGGTCCGTGGACCCCCAGGGGTCCATAGCCAGGGGGTCCGCAAAATATTTTGTAAAATAAAATTAAAAATATATATATAAATATATAAAAATATATACATATCAGTGGCGAAGCGTGTCTATCACAACTGGACCTTCTGTAGACCAGGGGTTCCCAAACTTTTCAGCCCGCGACCCCCAACATAACAGACTGGAGACTGGCGACCCCCCACTATCACCGTCCGAAGGAGGGGGGGGGGGGGGGGGGGGGGGGGGGGGGGGGGTTATCGCGATCGCGAACATCGTGAAGTCCAACGGGGGGGGGGGGGGGGGTAATCGGCTTTTTTTCAGCTGCAAATGATACTGTCGTGAATCTGTCGGAATCAGAATTCCTTTATTTGTCACCCACATTACTATTAACAATAATAATAAAACAAATAATAAATAAATAAAAAATAATAATAATAAAATAAAAAATAAAAAAACCTCATGGGTCACATCAAGAGGATTCTGAAATCATCTCGCGACCCCCCCCCCCCCCTCGGGGTCCCGCGACCCCCCCCTCGGGGTCCCGCGACCCCCACTTTGGGAACCCCTGCTGTAGACCACCACCAAAACAAAAAAAACCGGCAAAGACAAAGGACTCACCAATGATGTTCACTTAAAGACCAAATCCATTCTCCTGTCCTTCTGGAGCAATTGTTCGACCACCCGGTCATAAAGATGATCGCTTTTCAGATCCTAAATAAGTTGCCTTTCCAATTCCCTGCCCTCTTGTCGGTCCCAAATACCAACACTCCCAGCAGTAGAGCCTCTCGTGGCTAGTAGAGCCCGTTAGCCACGGGTATCTTTCCCAGTTGCTAGCCTGAAAAAGGCGAACATAGCCTGCTTTAATAACTTGATTCAGCTCAAGATTGTCAGGCGTTGGACGGCCTTGTTTAATAAAGTCCATCTTTACATTGAATGGTCGTCTTGAAAATGGTTCCGACAATAAATCCGCAACGACATCATCTTCGCCTGTTGCCATTTTGACGTAAAAAACCTACGTAAAAAAAACGTAGCACTACGCTAGATCCCCTCTCGCTCCAGCCAGTAGACCTTCGAGCTCCCTATTGAGCTGTGGGGAAATCTGAAAGAATACGCCCATTGGCTACAAATCACTATATGATTGGTTGATCAAATTGTCAATCCAAACGTACGCTCTCATTCAGTCGAAGGGCCAAAGTCATCGGGAATACTTTGGTTGAAGGATATTCTTCCCAGCAACCTAGAAACATATCTTATTGGTTGCATTGTTTTTCCAACACAAAACCACTCAAATGCGTCGTGCATGGACCAAGAAAGACAAACAAATCAACGTAACACTGTAATATAACAGATAACAACACAGATACCATTCTCATTTATTAATTTTATTTAAAATTGATTAAATTTGATTAAATGGCATTACATTTTATTAATACAACTAGATTTTTTTTGTTTCATCTGAGAGTTCCAGGGTCTTCTCTGAATACCTTGAAGGCCCTGACGCTTGACTCATGACGCATGACTCATTCACTTCACTCGCACTGAACTGTTTCCGCTGCTGCGTAGCTCTGCTTATTAGCCATCTCGCTAGCTTGCAAACACAGATCAATATTTCAGTCAGTCCGGTCAGTCCACATCGTCAAGTCACGCTAAGCCCAAACGAGCTACATTGAGAAAATCCCACAACAATTATGTATTAAAAAAAAAAAAATTTGAAACAGACCAAAGTGCGTCATGTGTCTTCAGGTGAAAACGGAGCCATGAAGCCAGCCAAGCTAAAAGAACATCTGATTACCAAGCACCTAGAATATTATTATATTTTAAGGACAAAACAAAAAAATGTTTCTGTTTAAAGAGTGAGAAATGCATCCGCCAGAAACCACAGACGTTTTCTGTGTGTTCTGTTATAACTTCTGTTATGATTTGTTAAGAGCTTTCTGCCAATGATTAGAATAAGGAGCAATACGTTCATTATTTGAAAGTTGAAGCACTTATGAAAGTCAGCCTTAGACTAGTCATTTTAAATGTCTGGGTTTATTAGGACTAGGCCACATCTCTTTAATGTTCATAGTCATAGGAGTATGTCTTGTTACTGTTGTTACTGTTCATCTTGTTACGGTTCATAGTCATAAGACTATGTTCAAGATTCAAGATTCAAGAATTTGTACAATGGACAAAGTACAATGGAATGGAAAGTATGACATTCTAGAACACAATACTATAAGTATACTATATACAATAAAATAAAAAATGAACATAAAAAGAATAATAAAATGTCTTGTTACAGTTCATAGTCATAGGACGATGTCTTGTTACTGTTCATCTTGTTACAGTTCATAGTCATAGGACGATGTCTTGTAACTGTTGTTACTGTTCATCTTGTCACTGTTCATAGTCATAGGACGATGTCTCTAACACTCTCTGTCCCTCTCTCACACACTACCATACACTACCATACTCTCTCTCACACACTACCATACTCTCTCTCACACACTACCATACTCTCTCTCACACACTACCATACTCTCTCTCACACACTACCATACTCTCTCTCACACACTACCATACTCTCTCTCACACACTACCATACTCTCTCTCACACTATCACAGAGGACAGTGTAAAGGACAGTAGAGATGACAGTGATATACATATATGACGGTAAATATAAATGTGTTAATAAATGAAGGAATGCATGCAGTTTATATATATATATATATATATATATATATATATACTTCATGCATTCTCTTATTTATTAACACATTTATATTCACCCTCATTCTTATCCTATATATTCACCCTCATTCTTATCCTATATATTCACCCTCATTCTTATCCTATATATTCACCCTCATTCTTATCCTATATATTTACCCTCATGTGTTCTCCGTTCCTTGTATGTACAATAAACAATGAACTAAACATAAACACACAGACAAACGGACCACCTACCCCCCCCCTCCCTCTCTTCCCACACACAATTACACACACACACACACACCTCCAACTTATCAGCTAAAACAAATATTGTCCTTCGGACGTTCTTCGTGTCCTGAACCCGTCACGGGTCACAGTCTGGGCAGGGTCACATGGTTTATCGTTCCAATAACCACACGCCAATCCACACACACAACCCCCCCCCCACACACACACACACGGGGCCTGCGTTGACTAATTAATGTAGGAGTACCCCTGGCCCGGGGCTGAGAATTCCTCCGCTACAGATAGCAGTCACTCCACTGTTGCCGTGTTTCCACCAAGGCATTTTGAGGGCTGGTTCGGAGCTGGTGCCTAATCTTGAACCAGTTCTTTGCGTTTCCACCGTGAAAGAATCGGTCGTTGGCCCGGAAAACTGGTTCCAGAGCGGCCCTGCATCGAAGCTGGGCTAGACCAGCAAGAACTGCTACTTCAGGGGCCAGGGGCGGGGCTTATCGTGACCAACAGACCAACTAAAAATTTGTGACCGCCATTTTGGGCTAGCCCAGCAAGAACCGCTACGTCAGGGGCTGGGGGCGGGGCTTATCGTGACCAACAGACTTTTTTGTGAGATTTGTGACCGCCATTTTTTTTATCACAAAAAAATGGCTATGGAAGTGAAGGCGAAGCAGCGGTGGTCCGTGGAGGAAACAAACGGCCTCCTTCATGGTGGTCCTCCTTCATGCTGGTCCTCCTTCATGCTGGTCCTCCTTCATGGTGGTCCTCCTTCATGGTGGTCCTCCTTCATGGTGGTCCTCCTTCATGGTGGTCCTCCTTCATGCTGGTCCTCCTTCATGCTGGTCCTCCTTCATGCTGGTCCTCCTTCATGGTGGTCCTCCTTCATGGTGGTCCTCCTTCATGGTGGTCCTCCTTCATGGTGGTCCTCCTTCATGGTGGTCCTCCTTCATGCTGGTCCTCCTTCATGGTGGTCCTCCTTCATGGTGGTCCTCCTTCATGGTGGTCCTCCTTCATGGTGGTCCTCCTTCATGGTGGTCCTCCTTCATGGTGGTCCTCCTTCATGCTGGTCCTCCTTCATGCTGGTCCTCCTTCATGGTGGTCCTCCTTCATGGTGGTCCTCCACAGAAGGTCACAATAAACTAGAGCAGCTTCTAGAACAAACCGCTATTAGAAATACTACAGTGCGAGATGTCTTCAGCGGGGGACGACAACTGGTCCTGGTAAGTTTTACTTTATAAATCTTCCCGTGTTGCCAACCAGCTTTGCATTTCTAAGCTGTTCAGCGAGCTACTCATTTTTCAGATCAATGTTATCATATCATCAGAAATTAGTAGCATTGATTGCAAGGCTTCTGTTAGCCGCTCGCATAGCCTTGGTAACAATATGTTTTAATGCACTTTTCTCTTTTTTTTTTTTTGTTTTAGTTGTTTATGGAGTCATGTTTTTAATGCATATTTTTAACACTTTTTAAACTTTTTTGTTTATGCCCGTTGTTTGCCCTCGACGATGTCGATGTGGAGCTACCGCCACCACTGGGCTGCAGCTCGCCCAGGAGCCTCTTCGGAGCCTGCTGTATTTATAATGTTTTTTTAAATAAAACAAATTTCTAAATATAAATGTCTGCTTCATCATGCTTTATCAACCGAGAAACATAATATAAGATGACAGCCTACCTGTATGCATCCTAGCTATATGTATCCTACCTGTATCATCCTACCTGTATGTATCCTACCTGTATGCATCCTACCTGTATCATCCTACCTGTATCATCCTACCTGTATCATTCTACCTGTATCATTCTACCCATATCATCCTACCTGTATCATCCTACCTGTCTGTATCCTACCTGTATGCATCCTACCTGTATGCATCCTACCTGTATCATCCTACCTGTATCATCCTACCTGTATCATTCTACCCATATCATCCTACCTGTATCATCCTACCTGTCTGTATCCTACCTGTATGCATCCTACCTGTATGCATCCTACCTGTATCATTCTACCTGTCTCATTCTACCTGTATCATTCTACCTGTATCATTCTACCCGTATCATCCTACCTGTATCATCTTACCTGTATGTATCCTACCTGTATGCATCCTACCTGTATGTATTCTACCTGTATGTATTTTACCTGTATCATCCTACCTGTATCATCCTACCTGTATCATCCTACCTCTATCATCCTACCTGTATATATCCTACCTGTATCACCCTGCATGTATGCATCCTACCTGTATCATCCTGCCTGTATGTATCCTACCTGTCTGTATCCTACCTGTATGCATCTTTGGGCAAATTGCCTGACATCTGCCTGCCGCTGCATGTCTCTGAATGCACTGTAGGTCGCTTTGCATGGAAACATCTGCTCAATGGTAGCATCATTAGAGATTGGTATGACATATATGATTATTGCCATTGGTAAATTCCTTTAAGTGATGGGGACTTTTTCTATCTCTTTATCTGAGACAACCGGGCCCGGATAATCTCACCCGGCCGGTTGTTTTAGGCTGGTGTTTTGTAACCCCACGCTGAGCCCAGGGAGTGTAGCGCCGCACAACAGAGTTGACTTAACAAACACAACAGGCCCGCTCTCAAGAGTGACTTAAGGGTTGAACTTTAGTTGTTTATCTGCTGGAGGTCATATGTATAGCCCTTCTTATGCTAAAGACTTAACGTTGCAGCTCCCAGAGACAGGGGGCTTACCTAGCACCCGTTTAAAGCTCTCCCCCCCTCCGCACCCCTCCCACCCCCACCCCCTCCCCATACCGTAACGCGCCAACAACACTGCCGCCCATCGCCCCTTGACCTTTGGAGCAACGAGCACCAACCTCCAGCGACCCCCACCCCCCCCCCCCCCCCCACACACACACACACAAACACACTTCCCCCCACCCAGAGGATTAACGGAGAGAGAGACAGAGGGGGAGAGAGAGACAGAGAGAGAGAGGGACAGAGAGAGAGACAGAGAGAGAGAGCGTAATTAAAAAGCTTTGCCTAAACTTGAAAGCATATTTGCAAGCACTAATGACCAGAAACTTCATTAATCCAATCATGCTTAATGACTGTTTTACCCCCCCCCCCCCTCTCTTTCTCTTTCTCTCTCTCACTCTCTAGCAATGTCTCTCTCTCTCCCTCTCTCTGTCCGTCCATATTTGGCGTGTTATATCGCCTGTCCATGGGGTTATAAATCTATGTTTACGCATGTATGAATGCAGGCAGACAGAGACGGATGAGCAGGTAGTGGACTAGAAAGGAGAAAGGGAAAGATGTACTGGACCCCTAAGGAGCGAAATGCCTATCACCACCACCACTACCACCACCACCACCACCACCACCACCACCACCACCACCACCACCATCACCACCACCACCACCACCACCACCACCACCACCACCTCACCACCACCACCACCACCACCACCACCTCACCACCACCACCACCACCACCACCACCACCACCACCACCTCACCACCTCACCACCACCTACCATCAGGGACCTATAAGGGTAAACACAGTGCCCCTGATTTATGTATGCATGTGTGTGCATCTGCATGTGTTTATGTTTGTGTGTGTGTAGGTGTGTGTGTGTGCGTGTGTGTGTGTTTATGTTTGTGTGTGTGTAAGTGTGTGTGTGTGCGTGTGTGTGTGTTTATGTTTGTGTGTGTGTAGGTGTGTGTGTGTGCGTGTGTGTGTGTTTATGTTTGTGTGTGTGTAGGTGTGTGTGTGTGCGTGTGTGTGTGTTTATGTTTGTGTGTGTGTAGGTGTGTGTGTGTGCGTGTGTGTGTGTTTATGTTTGTGTGTGTGTAGGTGTGTGTGTGTGCGTGTGTGTGTGTTTATGTTTGTGTGTGTGTAGGTGTGTGTGTGTGCGTGTGTGTGTGTTTATGTTTGTGTGTGTGTAGGTGTGTGTGTGTGCGTGTGTGTGTGTTTATGTTTGTGTGTGTGTAGGTGTGTGTGTGTGCGTGTGTGTGTGTTTATGTTTGTGTGTGTGTAGGTGTGTGTGTGTGCGTGTGTGTGTGTTTATGTTTGTGTGTGTGTAGGTGTGTGTGTGTGCGTGTGTGTGTGTGCCAGCGCGTGTGCGTCCCAACAACACCCAGGTCTGTTCCCCCTTTCTCACTGAAACAACTGGAGCCTTGTCGTCCAAAACTCCCCCGACCCTATAACCCCTCCACTCCCCCCCCCCCCCCCCCCCCACACTACAACTATCTCCCCCTTTCTTTAGACACTCTTATCCCCCTCCCTCCCTCCCTCTCTCCCTCCTGCAGCCATCTTGACCTTCTGACTCCCGAGGAGCTGGAGACACACTCTGGAGCCCACAATGCAGTCGCTTGTGGCTTCCCCATCACCACCACTTGGA
>CM051000.1:38332372-38337372 GCA_027704905.1 Muraenolepis orangiensis | reverse complement strand
TCTGTGTCTGTGTGTCTGTGTGTGTGGGCGGGTGTCAGAGGATGTGTGCAAGTGTATGCATAAGAGTGTGTGAGTCAGCATATGGGTGCTTAACTTCATCACTGGGCCCAGACACATGCGCACACTTTGACACACACACACACACACACACACACACACACACACACACACACACACACACACACACACACACACACACACACACACACACACACACACACACACACACACACACACACACACACACACACACACACACACACACACACACACACACACACACACACACACTCAGCCAGACTCAAACTGAAATCGTCATCGGAAAAGACCCAACAGAGACAGCCAGGTGGGAAGGAAGCTGAAAATAGAACAGCAAATCCACAGACACACAGTCACTGTTTAACCCACACCATCACCAAAGAGGGCCTTGTCTACGTCTGCTACGTCACATCCACCCACCAATCAGCCCTTCTGAGGTTAGGGTTTGTACCCGTGATGTCAGACTGACACACATCCGACGTACACACGCACGCACACACACTTTCAAAACACACTTGCACGCCGACTGTGTGGTCCCAGAAACATCCAGCTGTGAAAGGAACAGCTGTATCCTGTGTGATGCAGCGTCCTCGTCACACATCCTCACCTCTCCCCTCTCCTCTTCTCTCCTCTCCTCTCTCCTCTTGTCGCCTCTCCTAAACCATTCCTTTCCCACTACCCTCTACTCCGTCCATCTCTCCTATATGTATCTCTCCCCATGTCCTACATTATCTTTTTGTTTCAGCTGGCTTCCCTTTATCTGCCCAGGGAGATGTTCAGCCCAAGGTCCCCGAGTTTGATAACCTGGAGCCTGGAGGGAACCTTTAGTGGAACGCATAGTCTATGAACGTTCTCACATAACCCCCAACCTATTGTCCAGGTGGGAGTGGGCAGTGCATGTGCAAGATGTGTGCGATTGGCGTCCTTCACTGACCTTTTGCGGAGTCCATGATGCTTCTAAAGTTCAAGTCTCAAATATTTCAAGTGTAAAGTTTTAATAGTAAAAGGGGACACGGATAAATATAATAATAAGATGATTAAATGGGCGATGAATGAGATATAATTTGTCTGTGTAAAACACGTAGAGAATTGATGGTGAGTATGATGATCATTAATGCAGAAGCAAACCTGCCTTAGTGCCTTTAGAGTCGTTAAAATGGTGATTTATGTGTATTACAATGTTTAAACGTGTCTTACGATCATGAGCAGTTTGTGGTGCAAAGAAATAAAGAAAAAAAAATACAAAAATGCTGTCAAGCCAGAGCCACGTATGTATGTCTATTCACCCCTCTCTTCTCCTCCCTTCACCTCCCTTCACCTCCTGTACACACCTCCTCTTCTCTCTTCTCCTCCCTTCACCTCCCTTCACCTGCTGTACCCACACCCTCTTCTCCTCCCTTCACCTCCCTTCACCTCCTGTACACACCTCCTCTTCTCCTGCTGTACCCACACCCTCTTCTCCTCCCTTCACCTCCCTTCACCTGCTGTACCCACCTCCTCTTCTCCTGCTGTACCCACCTCCTCTTCTCCTGCTGTACCCACACCCTCCTCTCCTCCCTTCTCCTCCCTTCACCTCCTGTACCCACCTCCTCCTCTCCTCCCTATTCACCTCATCCCCTCTCCTCACCCCCCCCCCCCCTCCCCCACCCCTGCCCCGCCCCTCCGTCTCTTTACAATCTAGGACTCCTCTCTTCTCTCTTTCCTCCCTTCTCCTATCTCTCCCCTATCCTCTCCTCACCTCAAAAAACACTTTTATATGTCCAAGGAGGAGCTCAGGAGGAGCTGTTGATCCAGCTGGGGGTCAACAGTCGCTTCCTGTGTGATGGCTCGCCGCCACCGACGATGGCCTCAACGATCCACCAAGAGATGGAAGGGTCAGCTGACGGCCAGAGGGGTGTCCAGCCTCAGAGCTGAGGACACACAGGACAGCCTGGGGCTGAGTAGCATGTCATGTAGAGCTCTGTAGTGTGTGACTTCCTCCAACCTTACATAGAGTAGGATTCAAATGGGATTAAAAAGGTTCACTTTACTACTGTTGGGCTTGAGGCCAGACCGATCTGCAGAAACATGTTAAGTTATCCTGTTTCAATTCTGCCATCTAATGGAGCACACTGAATCACTGACAATCACAATGAATAAATAAATACACAACACAAAATCCTAAAAATATAAAAAATAGGATGTTGAAAACCAAAAAAGAAAAGCAAAGCGAGGTTTGTTCCTGTCCTTTGAACCTACCATTACCTGTCAGTGTTGCAGAATGTATGGTTTTGATTGGACCGTTCCTAAAGTGATTGTTAGCTATGCAGTAGGTTAGTGTTGTATAGCATGGCATGAATGAGGGCTAACCATTTGCTAGCTAGCTGGTTGCTAGCTAAGCCAAAGGCTGGTTGTGAGTGTTGTGTGGCGTGGCCTGACTGCTTGTTAGCGGTGCAGAGGGCAGGTATTAGGCGTGTGCTGAAGCTGTGGTGTGTTCTCCTCCTAGGCGTGTATTACAGCCTGGAGGTCAGGAAGTCAACGCTAGGGAGCAAGCCCCTGCACCAGCCACCTGAAGATTAGCATGACATTCCTGCAGCCGCGCTGCAGTGGGGAACAGTGTGTGTGTGTGTGTGTGTGTGTGTGTGTGTGTGTGTGTGTGTGTGTGTTGTATAACGATGTATGTGTGTCTTTGTCAGTGTTCATGTGTGTGTGTGTGTGTGGTGTTTTTTCTGTGTATCAGTGTTTGTTTCTTCATGTTTATGTGTGTGTGTGTGTGTGTGTGTGTGTGTGTGTGTATTTCTATGTATCAGTGTGGGTTTCTTCATATTTTTGTGTGTGCGTGTTTTTGTCTGTGTGTGTGTGTGTTGTATAACGATGTATCTGTATCTGTGTCAGTGTACATGTGTGTGTGTGTGTGTGTGTGTGTGTGTTTTTCTGTGTCAGTGTTTGTTTCTTCATGTTTCTGTGTGTGTGTCTCAGCGTATGTGTATCTGTGTAAGTGTGCCTGTCAATGTATGTGTGTTACGTGTTTATCGCTGTAGAGGCAGGTAAAGGTGTGCAGGGAGGTCATGTGTTAGCAAAGCATGGAGCCGCTAGCTAACTTGTGCTCGAACATGCGAGGACTCGCCCATCACCGCCACATTAGCAGCAAAGCTACCACCATTAGCGGCTGCGAAGTGTGACAACACAACAGATAGCAGTTCCTGCAGGCGCTACATTAACCCACTGCTGCTCCTGTTGAGGGAGGAGAAACACAGCATCAACATGTTGGAACACTAACTGCATCTTTTTGGTTAAGGTTAAAAAAGTTAATGTAGAGTAAAGTAAAAAAAAAGCCTATTCTTTATTTATTTCACAACTTCTGGGTTTTCGTCCGTCTGTTTGACTGTGTTTCAAGCGAGAATTATGTCAAACTACTGCCAGCGGGTCTGCCAAAACAAGCCTCTCTCCTTCTTAGTCCAAACTCCTTAAATGTGAGTCTAAACGGAGGCCCCCCCTCAGGCTGACTTCAAGAGACTCGACCAGCGGACGGCTGACCTCTCTCCCCCTTTTGGGACGTTTTTTAAACAATCCGTAATTGTTACTTATTTTTTAGAGGGGAGAGGGCCAGTTGGTTTCTGAGAGGCCCCTGAGATAAACCCAGGGGCCTCGGAGCCCGGGGCGTAGCGCCAGGGAGCGTTCGGCGACCTGCCGCAGAGGAAGTGAGACAATTAAAGGTGTCTCCTGTAATCTGAGGGGCGGCACTGCTCCTGCGAGCAGGGGGGAGGAGGAGGAGTCTGTGGAGTGGGACAGGGGGGAGGGGAGGGAGCGATGGTCACACACAGACACACGCGCATGCACACGTACACACGCACGCACACGCATGCACACACACATAAACACACACACACACAAATATGAAGAAAAAAAAACACTGATACACAGAAAAAAACACACACACACACACACATGTACACTGACACAGATACACATACATTGTTATACAACACACACACAGACACACACAGACACACACAGAAATATGAAGAAACACACACTGATACACATGCACACACACACACACACACACGCACAGGGGTGAACACCTTTGCATGATCGTGACAGTTTTTCTCGATTGCTTGAACCCATCGGTCAGTTCATCAGTTCACACACAGGCCTTACATAGTCATAGCAACCACATATGATGTATTATCTTCTCCACAGATGATTGGACTAGAGATACCAAACCCTGCTGCACTCTGCACCTGCACTCTTTCCGTGCCCATGAACAGTGGTTGACATGTAAGACCGACAGACAAGACCAATTCAGACATATTCATTATAGTTACAGCTTTTTGTACAGCATACATTCACATACATGGGATTGATGAAGCAACTGAATTTCTGTAGACACAGTTAGTTCTGCCAACAGGCCTATACACTATTTTTCTATATGTTCTGCCAACAGGCATGCACAGTGGTTTACAGGAACAGTGTAACTTATCTCTATTCTCATTCTAAAAAAGTCTGACAGTAGATGCCACCTCAGAATGGGCTGGACCCCTGGTCCAGGATAAGGCATGATAGATTACATGGTCAACAATTCAAATTGTATTTTCTCAATTTACTCTATTTTCTATATTTTCTCTATCTACTCTATTTAATCCTATGTTCTCTATTTTCTCCTATTTTTTAAATCTTTTTAAAACTAAATGTGTGACATTTTCTATATTTACTCTATTTACTGTATTTGGTCTATTTTCTCTATTTTCTCTATTTTCTATATTTACTCTATTTTCTCTATTTTCTCTATTTTCTCTATTTTCTATATTTACTCTATTTACTGTATTTGGTCTATTTTCTCTATTTTCTCTATTTTCTATATTTACTCTATTTTCTCTATTTTCTCTATTTTCTCTATTTTGTCCTATTTTCTCTATTTTGAGAAAATGATGACGGACTGTGGATTAAAGAGTTCAGCAATGGAGATTCATAATTATGCA
>CM051000.1:38319872-38327372 GCA_027704905.1 Muraenolepis orangiensis | reverse complement strand
TCATGCACCACCTTCTCCTCCTCCACCACCACCACCTCAACCACCACCTCCCCCTCCTCCAACAACACCACCTCAACCACCTCCTCCTCCACCACCTTCTCTATCCCCCCTCCTCCTCTACCTTCTCCTCCACCACAACCTCCACCTCCACCACCACCACCACCTCCTCTTCATCCACCACCACCTCACCATCCTCCACCAACACCTCCACCTCCACCCCCCCCCCCCCTCAACCTCCTCCACCACCACCTCGGCCACCTCCCCCTCCTCCACCACCTCCTCCTCTACCACCTCGATCACCTCCTCCACCACCTCCTCCTCCACCACCTCCTCCTCCCCCTCTTCCATCACCACCTCCTCCCTCTCCACCACCACCACCTCCTTCACCACCGCCACCTCCTCCTCCACCCCCCCCCTCCTCAACCTCCTCCACCACCACCTCGGCCACCTCCCCCCCTCCTCCACCACCTCCTCCTCCACCACCTCGACCACCTCCCCCTCCTCCACCACCTCTTCCTCCACCACCTCCTCCCCCTCCTCCACCACCTCTTCCTCCACCACCTCCTCCGCTTGTCCGTCTCTTGCGCTCTTAATTACTGTCATCGCTATCCAATGCTCGGAGCAGGCAAGCAGGCAAGCAGGCAAGGAGAAGGTGTGTGGTGTCAAGCTATCCTATTGAGCTGGACACTTCTGAACAGCAGTCCCTCAGGATGTTCACAACAAGGCCAATCGAAGGGTGTGTTTGTGTGTTGGGGTGGAGGCGGGCGGACAAAAGAACATAATTTCTCTTTGTAGATGTGTGACCCCATTCTTCTCTTGTGGAGGGAAGCTCCAAGCTCCAAGCTGTGGGCTGGTTGTTTGAGTTTCAGCTGTCAAATCAACACAAGAGGGGAGATGTGGGGATGGGGGGGGTGAGCCACACATATAGGAACAAGCTCAGCCTGACGAGACAGCCCCCCAAACACCATGCACAATCAAAACAGCAGAACGTCTGTTCTGCCTGTCTTATACACATAAGCGTTGCTGTACGTAACTCAAATCGAAATATATATAATTAGAACTAAGACACATGGCCGACCGCAAGCCACTGATTTATGAGTTAGCAAATTGGGCGCCTGTACGCTCGGGGGCCTTTTCTGTCATTTGAGGGCCCGCCCTTTGATTTGTGCTGTATCACTCTGTCCTCTTGAGAACCACCCTGATCCCACTGTTAGCTCCGGTAGCGCTATCGCTATAGCTCGCTGCTGCTGCTGCTGCTAGCGTGCCTCCGTGCCAAAGCTGCACCTGCTAGCATATATGCGTCTACTATCTGCAAGTGCTACACCAGCGTCTATTCCACCTAGCTCCCTGTAAACGTACAACATAAACGCTACATCGGGCGCCCTAGCACTTCAGCTCACTACTAGCCCGCCGTGTGCGAAAGTTACACCCCGGTTAACAAGCGCTTCAGCTCACCGCTAGCATGCTGCGTGATGTCAACGCTACACTCGGCCCGGCAGCGCACTGGGCTTGGCAGCTGTCATTTTGTTCATTAGCATTATGTGTGCTACATATTTGCCATGCTGGGATTCTTCCCCGCTCCACAGGGGTGATTGTGGGGACAATACGGTGCTCCAGTGGGGAACAGAGCTGCCTTTGTGCCACTGGCCCCTGGGGGCCTCTAATCGCTGCCAAGGCAAACAATAGCTCACCGCTGTAGCAGTGCCCGCTGCTGCCACAAGTAGTGCGCAATGTTCACGTGCCCACGCACACTCACTCACACACACACACACACACACACACACACACACACACACACACACACACACACACACACACACACACACACAAACACAAACACTAACCTTTCCTCAATAAACACAGAGACACTAGTTCTGTCATTTACTCACAGGATGACAATCCCTCTTAGGGACACACACACACACAAACACACACGTACACACACGCACAAACAAACACACACACACACAAACAAACACACACACACAAACACACACGTACACACACGCACAAACAAACACACACACACACACACACACACACACACAAACACACACACACACACGTACACACACGCACACACGCACGCCCACGCACACATGCACACGCACACACACAAACATACACATACACACACGCACACTCACTCACACACACACACACACACACGCACACAGACGTGCACGTGACCCCAATACCCCCCCCCCCTCCTTGTTCTGCCAACTGTGATGAATGAGCATCTGGCATCAAAGAGACATATCTGTACTGTACATGTGACACATTGATCAGACCTCTCACCAACCCACAGAACACATGTTTACGCACAGTGAAAATACAACACCTTGCACTTTTTCAGGACAAACGATGCAATGAAAAAAAAAAATAATAATAATAATAATAATAATTATATACGTATAAAAAAAACATTACCCTTCATACTTGTTAAGGCTAGAGAAAGTTCCCACTTTTCGGAGTGTGTGTGTGTGTGTGACCCTCCGAAAACAGAGCAAAAACAAGCCATCAATCAGCGAGGGGTGGTGTGCTGGTACGTTCCTCCAGGTAGAGGACATGCTGACGTGTGGAGGGGTTGTAGACAAACGGCCCATTCCTCACGCTGACAGAAGGGCCCACATGAAAAGGGAAATGTCAGCCAGAGAGAAAAGGGCTGTGAGCGGCCGTATACCTCTCCATTCTCCGTCCTCACCTCTCTCTCTCTCTCTCTCTCTCTCTCTCTCTCTCTCTCTCTCTCTCTCTCTCTCTCTCTCTCTCTCTCTCTCTTTCTCTCTCTCTCTCTCCAAACTCCTGCCCACTGGGCTTTGTATGTGGCGTATGTGGGGTGTCACGGCGTTTTGCACCGCTGCGCTTTGGTCCGCCCGGTGGAGGGAGAAAAAACTGTCATATCATCCTGCGCTATTATTCTCCCCTGCCTGTCAGGACACACGCCGCCCACCCGCAGGTGAACAATTTATGGCAGGCAGGGGAATTCACTGACAAAACCTTCTATTCAATGCCTCGTATATTATATTGCCTCATTTTCTGTTGCTCTCTGTGTGGGTGTGGGTGTGTGTGTGGGTGTTGGGGGGGGGGGGGTGGTGTGGGGTGTGTGTGTGTGTGTGTATGGGTGGGTGTGTATGTGAGTGTGTGTGTGTGTGTGTGTGGGGGGGGGGGGGGTGTATGTGAGTGAGTGTGTGTGGGGAGGGGTGTGTGTGTGTGTATTTGTGTGTATGCGTGTGTGTGTGTGTATTTGTGTGTATTTGTGTGTATGCGTGTGTGTGTGTGTCTGTGTGTGTGTGTGTGTATTTGTGTGTATGTGTGTGTATGTGTGTGTGTGTGTTTACTATTTGTTTTATCCATCGTTTGTTTCAGACTGATCAAACTGGTCAGGATGAATCTCGGTTTGTCATGTTTGATTAATTAGTTAAGAACAAGTAGTGAAGATGAATGGGAAGAAAATAATAAATGATTTGTTACGGTCGATTCAGGTTTATTTAAGAAAAGCAGTATCCTGTACAGAACAGAGGGGTCTGTATGTGTCTCAGGACAAAGCCGCCTTTGAACTGCACTCACACCAGTGAATGTGTACCTATTTTACAGCGTGAGAGTTCTCCATGGTCATCTTCCTTCTGGAAAGTTCCTGGGGGTCAGGGCCGTCGCGCCTGACCTCTGTGACACAGCCTTGACCACAGCAAACACAAGATAACCCGGGTCGAAGTCAAGGCTGAGGGGTATGCCCGCAGAGGTCAAAGACAAACACCATCAGTCCGCTTTCTCGTGAAAGACAACCGGTGGCACACACACACACACACACACACACACAAACACACACACGCCCGCCCGCCTGTGTGTACACACACACACACACACACACACACACACACACACACGCACACGCCCGCCTGCGTGTACACACACACACACACACACACGCATACACACACAAACACACACACACACAGGACAAGCTAAACAGAAAGGTGTTTTATCTCGAGTTGGGAGTAAAAGGCGTCAAAACAAACAAATCAATGTGTTCCTGTCATGTCCTTCATCAAACCTACCTGCTCTCAAACCAAGAGGTTAAAACAACGGCACAATTTAAAAAGAAGTAGGTCACCCGTAGCGCTGGCACAAAAGGCAGATTCTCTTTGGTCACAGGGCTGGCGCTATGAACTCCTTTCTTTGATTTGTTTGCATCAGCGGATAAGATTGTTAAACCGTTCCAAAAAAAGGTAAGACATTAAAGGCGACTGAGCCATATCATTAGCCATCTCGCTATGGGAGAGATAATGTTACGCTATCCAGTTACACTGCAGCGAACAATGCCACAGGTATGAGGGGTTTAGCACAGCTCAGAGAAAGGCCTCTTTGTGCGGGACGGAGAGTTTAACGGAGTACACCTTCATCTGTTGCCATTTAGGATTATGCTCCTGTCCCGAGAAAATAAACGCTGAGCCCAACAGTACAAAAGGTATATCAATTCACTTCAAATAGGATGGTTTTAGCTCTGTCCTCTTATCTTTTTTCCCTTTTTTTTACTGCCGATCTATTATAGTTCACTTTTCCTTATTTTATAACTAAATCCAATGTCCTCATTACCTCTATAACAGCGTGATTGCAAGTTGGAAAGGGGGCGGGCTTAACATTCCAAGAAATAATAACACAGTTGGGGCCCCATTGATTTCTCTATGGCCAATCACCTCCTGAATGATCCAATTACATTCCTCCTTGTCCACTGCTCACTAATATCCTGTTTTTCTGGAAAGACATCACATTATAAGAATATAACTGCCTGTGACAGATGCCCACTAACAAGAGGGACACTACACACGTAAGCAATGTATTTTTTTCTGAAGCCTCGGCAGCAAGACTTTCTCTATAAATAGAGCTCACTCAGACTCCAGCGTCCAGCGTTAGCGCTCTATGTCCCTTCAATCCACTTCAAGTGGATCTCAAATAAACATCGACCACTCTCCAATATGACTGCGCTTGTTGCTTGTTAAAATACAAAGTCGTTTTGTGATTCTTCAAAAATAATTATTTTAAGACACGAATGACTGCAAAACAACGGATATAAGAAAAGTGAGTTCTCTCCCGCATCGCATGTATATTGCATATTTTATATCTGCACATATCTCATACCTACTCTATAAGTTATTGTATACCTGTGCCTCCACAGATCAATCATCTCACCTTGAAATAAATGAGGAAGATGGCAAAGAGAGTTCATTAAAGAGTCATTAAACACCTTTAATCAATGATCCGTTCGACCAGTATCGGTTTGAACACATCACTACACCCGGAAGTATCAGCTGGCAATAAACATTAACAGAATACACAAAATACACAAATGAGTAATAGTCAAGTTAAAGTAGGAGAGTTGAGACCTTCAGACCTACATTAGGATATACCTGGTACCTCGTGACTTCTCCACTGAACGGAGGCTCAGGGTCGCGGGGTCACAAACCCAGAGGATCCTTAGGAAGGCGGCTGACTGTACAACGTTTTCTTCTGGGTGAAAGCTTAGACGTGTAATGAGTATTTCAGATGGGATGTTTAACCTGTAGCTGTCACTCACTGCCTGGCTCAAAGGAATTGGAGGATGCACTTGTGGGCATAGTGTATATAATGAGCCTTATTGTAATTTTACATTATTATGAATATACAAGACATATATATATATTTATATATATATATATATATATATATATAAATTCCGCAGCATCTGTACCATGACTACCAGGTTTAAGGATAGTTTTTATCCACAGGCAGTGACCTACTGAACTGCTAGGAGTGCTGCCACTATCATAACATGTCATTAACTTCACACTGTCATACTTTGCTCATCACAGTTGCTGCACTGTTCTGCACTGTACTTCACTGTATTAATGTAAATATTTTTGCACAATTCAAAACATGTAAATATCATCAGTCACTTTATTGTTCTGTTCTTTTTATGTTCATTTTTATTGTATACAGTATTTTTATAGTATTGTTTTAAAAATGCATACTGTGGGAGGGAATGGGGAGTAAGCATTTCAATGTACTTGTTGCAAATGGTCAATAAATCCTCTCTTGTACATACTGTATATCCGGTAGGATGGCGGCACAAATCGGAAAAGTAACCATTCCTACAGAAGGAATCCTTGTCGACATTTCATGCAAATTCGGCGACCACCATGGCTGTTATCAGTCTTCCGTTCGTTAACGGTCACATGACCATAAGTCCCAGATGGCCCCATGCATTGATGGCGGCTCGCTGGTGTGAAACAACGAAAGGTCAACAAGCCTTTTTTTTTTAAAGCTCAATTTCACGTAAATCGACAGCTTTTCTAAATGCCACAAGGGGCCAACTCTTATGACTTGAACAGCTTCCAGATTACAGAACATTAAGAGGTGGCCTTCGTAAACACTTCATTCTGGAGGCCTACATGCTCACTCGGGGCTATCGCTAATAGGATCGGAATAGGCAGCATGACCCAACGCCCGCTAACGCTGTGCTTAGAAACACAGGGAGGTTGGATAATAGCAGGTTGGGAAATTGTAATGTCTTTAGGAGTCCTTTATTTATTTATTTGAATGGTGAATGACAGCGAGTTGAACCGCAAGTGCCACAATGGGCCAAGCCACATGTAAAGATGATATCAATGAGAGGTTAAACATCATTTATTAAAACTCCAGTGTGTGTAGAGGTTTCGCTGCCTTCAAACGAACGTCTCTGCCACCGGGCTAACAAGGGCTAGCTCTGAAAACAACATGGGAGCTTTTCAGCGGGGCTTGAAAGGATCGTGATAAGTAGCCGACTGTCGCATGACAGCCAGAAACAATGTGGATGAACCCTGCCTGGGTTGTTTTCGTGTGGGTTCGCTTGTTTGCGTCATCGCCGCATAACACTGGGCTGGGCTAAGTTTAAGAAACATGTGTTTGAGAAAACACAGTGAAGCGAGGTGAAGAAAGCCCTCGGTGTTGACCTCACCGCGGACGGTGAATTGAACTCCAATAAGGAATGCTGTTCTCTCAAAGTGCTCCGATACAGAGGAAGAGGCCAAGAGAGCCAAGAGACAAGAAACAAAAGAACCAACCGAGCAGAAACACAGTCGGTGTAAAACTAATCTTCATCCAACGTTGTTCACAAGGGACTTTTACTCTGAAAGTCTTTTTAGTCTCAGTAGAAAAAAAGGGTCAATCGCGTCAAACTTTTTTTGGGGGGTGATTTAGTTTTCCCTCTGACGTCCTGGGCCATGGCTGAGGGCGGCTCCACCCGGTACAAAGCGCCCCCCCCCAGGTGGGATCTGAACCGGTAACCCTGGCTTTTGTCCATGCCATCCTTTGGACCGCTGATCCACACGGCTTCTTACAAAGCCCTATCCTCTTTATCAGTTGCTATTGGGATCATAGCGGTGGGCCGTGTGTGTGTGTGTGTGTGTGTGTGTGTGTGTGTGTGTGTGTGTGTGTGGACCATGCTGGTTAGTTTATGAGGGCGAGTAAAGGACGGATCAAGTAGGG
>CM051000.1:38309872-38314872 GCA_027704905.1 Muraenolepis orangiensis | reverse complement strand
TGTCTGCATGGCACACTGTTCAGCGGTCTCTCAGGAGGCCGCCTGTCCGCCTGAACTCAATCAGTGACGCTGCTTTGATTTTGTGTAAACAACACGAACAATCGGAGCTGATTTCCTCCGTAACCGGACCTTGATCTCCAACGTCAGCGTTACGGGGTACTGGGGGGTACTGGGGGGGTACTGGGGGGTACTGGGGGGTACTGGGGGGGTACTGGGGGGTACTGGGGGTACTGGGGGGTACTGGGGGGTACTGGGGGGTACTGGGGGTACTGGGGGGTACTGGGGGGTACTGGGAGTACTGGGGGTACTGGGGGGTACTGGGGGTACTGGGGGGGTACTGGGGGGGTACTGGGGGGTACTGATGGGTACTGGGGGGTACTGGGGGGTACTGATGGGTACTGGGGGGTACTGATGGGTACTGGGGGGTACTGGGGGGTACTGGGGGGGTACTGGGGGGTACTGGGGGTACTGGGGGGTACTGGGGGGGTACTGGGGGGTACTGGGGGGTACTGGGGGTACTGGGGGGTACTGGGGGGGTACTGGGGGGTACTGGGGGTACTGGGGGGTACTGGGGGGTACTGGGAGTACTGGGGGTACTGGGGGGTACTGGGGGTACTGGGGGGGTACTGGGGGGGTACTGGGGGGTACTGATGGGTACTGGGGGGTACTGGGGGGTACTGATGGGTACTGGGGGGTACTGATGGGTACTGGGGGGTACTGGGGGGTACTGGGGGGGTACTGGGGGGGTACTGGGGGGTACTGGGGGGTACTGGGGGGTACTGGGGGTACTGGGGGTACTGGGGGGTACTGGGGGGTACTGGGGGGTACTGGGGGGTACTGGGGGGTACTGGGGGGGTACTGGGGGGTACTGGGGGGGTACTGGGAGTACTGGGGGGTACTGGGGGGTACTGGGAGTACTGGGGGGTACTGGGGGGTACTGGGGGGTACTGGGGGGTACTGGGGGGTACTGGGGGGTACTGGGGGTACTGGGGGGTACTGGGGGTACTGGGGGGTACTGGGGGGTACTGGGGGGTACTGGGGGGTACTGGGGGTACTGGGGGTACTGGGGGGTACTGGGGGTACTGGGGGGTACTGGGGGTACTGGGGGGTACTGGGAGTACTGGGGGGTACTGGGGGGTACTGGGGGGTACTGGGGGGTACTGGGGGGTACTGGGGGGTACTGGGGGGGTACTGGGGGGTACTGGGGGGTACTGGGGGTACTGGGGGGTACTGGGGGTACTGGGGGGTACTGGGGGGTACTGGGGGGTACTGGGGGGTACTGGGGGGTACTGGGGGGTACTGGGGGGTACTGGGGGTACTGGGGGTACTGGGGGGGTACTGGGGGTACTGGGGGGGTACTGGGGGTACTGGGGGTACTGGGAGTACTGGGGGGTACTGGGGGGGTACTGGGGGGTACTGGGGGTACTGGGGGGTACTGGGGGGTACTGGGAGTACTGGGGGGTACTGGGGGTACTGGGGGGTACTGGGGGGTACTGGGGGGGTACTGGGGGGTACTGGGGGGTACTGGGGGGTACTGGGGGGTACTGGGGGGTACTGGGGGGTACTGGGGGGTACTGGGGGGTACTGGGGGGTACTGGGGGGTACTGGGGGTACTGGGGGGTACTGGGGGGTACTGGGGGGTACTGGGGGGTACTGGGGGGTACTGGGGGGGTACTGGGGGGTACTGGGGGGTACTGGGAGTACTGGGGGGTACTGGGGGTCTGGGGGTACTGGGGGGTACTGGGGGTACTTGGGGGGTACTGGGGGGTACTGGGGGGTACTGGGGGGTACTGGGAGGTACTTGGGGGGGTACTGGGGGGTACTGGGGGGTACTGGGGGTACTGGGGGTACTGGGGGGTACTGGGGGGTACTGGGAGGTACTTGGGGGGTACCGGGGGGTACTTAGGGGGTACTGGGAGGTACTGGGAGGTACTGGGGGGTACTAGGGGGGAACTGGGGGGCTTTTGGGGGGATGCAGAGGTACTGGGGGGTACTGGGGGATGGGGGGGCCGGGTGGCTGATCAGTCGGCTTCCTCTCATTTGGCATTCAGCGTTAAATTTGCACAGGAAGCGGCGAGCAAAGCGGACAGACATGACGGAAATGAAAAGTTAAGACACCCACACACACACACACACACACACATACACACACACACACCATCAGTCCACTTAACAACCTCCTCTCCCTACCCTTCCACTTCCCAAATGCAACCAGGCAGATATACAAGCACAGGCACACACACACGCACACACACACACAATGCTTTTTTACATCTGGAATGGTCTCGCATCATCTGGATGGTCTTTGACGGGAAGGGGTCCGTATTTTCTAGCGATTTCCTTTCATTCAAGTCTACAACTCAAGCAGAACAGACCGACTTGGACCGGAACAGAGGTTAAACTGAATATATGACAATGTATGTTATGTTTAATTCATGTTTTTAAATAGTTTTTTAATCCTGCACTATACAACATAATTGTTGGTTTGTGTGAGTTTGTCAAAGGGTTCATCATTCTGAATAGCCAGTAGAAACATAATAACTAGCTCTTCTGCTTTGGTTGGTACAGAGATCCCTTTTGTTTAGTTGAAAGGACGTATTAACACATGACAACAAACAAACAAATCGTGAGGATTGAATCCTCTTTATTGGTCACATACATGAAGACATACAGTGAAACGTGTTCTCTGCATTTAACCCATCCTAGTATTAGGAGCAGTGGGCAGCTATTTGTACAGCGCCCGGGGAGCAGTTAGGGTTAGGGTCTTCCTCAAGGACACCTCGACAGTTTTTGCTAGGAGGAGCCGGGGATCGAACCAGCAACCTTCCGGTTGTGAGGCGACCGCTCTACCTCCTGAGCTAGACTGCCGCCCTAATGACAATATGTCCAAGCATTCTGTCAAGGAAACGTCCAGGAATTAAATCTCAGGACACACAAAATCCATTGATCTCAAACAGGGCCATGCAGTGTCGCTGGAACTAGGGGGGTCTCTTTACCTTCCCATCATCCTCCCACATGGTTTTAAATCACTGTATCTCCACAAAGGCCCCTCTATTGCAATACTTACGGTAAAAGACACATCAATCATTCCTGTCCACTCTTACGGTAGACTTACGGTAAAATATCATCACGCCCACAGCACCATGACTCTGACTCTCGAGTCATCACTGAGGCAACAGCAACACCGCGGACGACAGGAAGTCATACTCAGGTGCAACTTCCTTTACATGTTAGCGTAGCATTTAACATAATGTACTGTATGTTGACTAGATACAGACACAGAAGAACAGACTTTATAGTTGAGGTACCGGTATGTGCAAAACTATAGCCTTACTGTCTAGCAGTGGCGAACCGTGTCTATCACAACTGGACCTTCTGTTCGATACCATGGTCATATAGCTGATCACTGCTTTTCAGATCGCAACAACATCATCTTCACCTGTTGCCATTTTGACGTAAAAAAACAATAACACTTCTAATTAAATTCTACGTAGCACTAAGCTAGATCCTCTATCTCGAGCCAGTGAAGTAACGGATCTTCTAGAGTACCCTGGAACTGTGGGGAAATCGGGTTAAACCACTCAAATAGTAGTGCATGGACCGAGAAAGACAAACAAATCAACGTAACACTGTAATATTACAGATCAACAACACAGATACCATTCTCATTTATTCATTTTATTTCAATTTTATTACATTTTATTAACATAATTCATTCAATTTGGTTTGTTTCATCTGAGGGTTCCAGGGTCTTCTCTGAATACCTTGAAGGCCGTGACGCTTCACCACTTCTGTCTAGTTATAGGCTACAAGGCATACGTAGCAGAACCCTCGGTTCAAACTCTTGGAGGTAATATAGCTTTAACAGAAAGACTCGTTGTGTATGAAGATGAAGGATCTATTCTACACACAATTATTAAAAATATTATAATTTACTAACACTCATTGTCTAGCTAACTTTATTACCACAAATCTTAAATGTTTGCAAATCAATTTCTTGCTTTATTTTTTGTCCTTAATTGTCTGAATCAAATTTTAAGTAACCGTGGTCAGTGGAATAGCATGAAGCATCCGAGGAATGCATCAGAAGTTCAGATGCATATTACACGTTGAAGGCCAAACTGAAAGCACACTGAATAATCTGCATATCACGATGACTCCAAATGAAATCAAAACAAATCAAGAATAAACTCAAGTCTATAAATTGACGAGGCAAATGATAGCAATGAAGTGTGTGTGCATGTGTAGGGGCTTTAAAAAAATAGGGCCTTAAAAAATCGAATATAATTTCCAATGGAGTTTCCAATGGTTCCAATGGTTTCCAATAGTTTCCAATGGACCCAAGCACACTGCCCTGAAGTATACCCCTTTGAAATCAGACAAAGCCTCCCAGTGCATCATGGGACATCCACTGGGGAACACGAAGCCCAGTGAACAGAACAAAGGTCATGTCTCACAGAACAAGGTTCTCTGCATCTCCGTGATGCCACTGATCCATGGTCACTGTTCTGCTCTCCTATTGGTGCTCGCTGATCCGGACAAGCTAACCAGCTACAAGGTCGCCATAGTAGGAGTCCCATTGTGTTGCGGGTGTGTCGCTACATGCTCCATGCTACATGCTCTCACACAGAGTGCAGGGACGCCCTTCACAGATCACCAAGTTGGGGGTTTGGAGATTAGATTGGATTTTATTGATTGCCAGTGTGGGTGTCACGGTGCTAGCTTACAGGGCAGATTATATTGTAAGTACAAATTTGAGTTCACAAGAGTGTGAGTGTATATATATATATATATATATATATATATATATATATATATATATATATATATATATATATAAATATACTGGCCTATGCATTTGAATGCAAACGCACACACACACACATATATATATATATGTTTATATATATATACGTAAACTGACAATGAGTAACCCCATTGCCACCACTAAGTAATAGTGTGTAATTGGCCCATACAGGCAGCCTTAGACTGGTGTTATT
>CM051000.1:38289872-38294872 GCA_027704905.1 Muraenolepis orangiensis | reverse complement strand
GTATGTATTTTTTTCTTCATAAAAGCCAGGGGCTTTGATTGCCAACGTCAAAGTGACAGGCTCTTTCATGGTAGCGGGGCCCGCCCAGGTTTGTGTAGCAGGGCAGTGATAGCAGCGCCCATTGTTGCTCTCCTGGGGAGCAGAGGAGGAGCGGCTCTATTCAGAGGGGCGGGGCTAGAACCTGCCCGCTCCCCTCACCCTCTCACCACCTCTCCGCCTTCCAGGCTCACCCTCTCACCCCCATCTCTCCACCAGCGCCATCGTGTGTGTGTGTGGGAAAGGTAGACTCGGCTCTGTGTGTGTGTGTGTGTGTGTGTGTGTGTGTGTGTGTGTGTGTGTGTGTGTGTGTGTGTGTGTGTGTGTGTGTGTGTGTGTGTGTGTGTGTGTGTGTGTGTGTGTGTGTGTGTGTGCGTGTGTGTGTGTGTGTGCACCTGCGGCGCCAGATGACAGCAAATGGCGTGCCAGCATGCGGTGTCCGCGGGGACCAGGCAGCGTTGACGTGGGAGATGAAAGGAAGAGAGCATGAGCGTCCTCACGCCGCCGCCACCGCCAGATCAAACGCATCTGCTTTGACCGCCGCGCACAGCGGCAACAAGTGAGGGACGAGGGCGCAGTGAATGAAGAACGCAATACTGCAGAAGACACAATAGCGGATGACAATACGTGTGTACATATGGAACGTACGGGCTAATATGTACCGACATACTGTAGTCTTTGGGGAGCGCAGAGAGACACGCAGGATGTGCATGCATTACAGGCATTATAATGGCACATACACATACGCAATTCAAACATCCAGCGTGAATTGCAGCCCAGTTCCTGACAGAGAAAGTTGTATTTGGATAAACCTTTATGACAGGAATGGCTCTGAAGAAGGAGACGATACCAAGAACACTGAAAAAACGAATCTCAGAATTTAGGGTCACAGGACACATTCGTCTTTTCTGCAAATTCAATTGATTTCATTGTTGTCTTTTTTAGGTGTCCGTGTTGCAATGAAAAGCACGGCTGGGATTCTTCATGGAAAGACAAGGTGAGAACAATCAATATATGTGATCAACAAAGAAAACACTTTCCTCCAGTGTTTTGTGTTATGCATGATATATAAACCAGGGCCAAGGAGGCCCATGAGGCCCAGGGGCTTAGCGGCCTGGAGGGCCCCCACATCAAAATTGAGGCAGACCTCAACTTAATCCTGAGGAATATGAGTGTTTTACTAGATGCATGTCCCCTCTCTCTGGCTCTGTATGATAACACAGTATGTATGAGCATGTGTGTGTGTGTGTGTGTGTGTGTGTGTGTGTGTGTGCGTGCGTGCATGTGTGTGTATGAGCATATGTGTGTGTGTGTGTGTGTGTGTGTGTGTGTGTGTGTGCGTGCATGTGTGTGTATGAGCATATGTGTGTGTGTGTGTGTGTGTGTGTGTGTGTGTGTGTGTGTGTGTGTGTGTGTGTGTGTGTGTGTGTGTGTGTGTGTATGAGCATATGTGTGTGTGTGTGTCTGGTGTGTGTTCGTGTGCGTGCATGTGTGTGTATGTGCGTGTGTGAGCATATGTGTGTGTGTGTGTGTGTGTGTGTGTGTGTGTGTGTGTTTGTTTGTGTCAGGGTTTTAGTCAATAATACATTTCAGTCTTTACGACTCTGTATGTTATACACCTAATACATACATACATACATACATACATACATACATACATATAATATACATATTATATGTATATGTAACAATTTAACAATATCCAGCATGTTCCCTGTTTAGCGTATAATCAACAATTTGTGTTTGTCTCCAGCTGATGGTTGCCTGGTATTGAGAACTTTACATATATATTTTTATAAATCTTTAGAAGTCACAAAAATGCTTTTGTGTGTGTGTGTGTGTGTGTGTGTGTGTGTGTGTGTGTGTGTGTGTGTGTGTGTGTGTGTGTGTGTGTGTGTGTGTGTGTGTGTTAGGGAGGTGTTTTGGGGGGGGGGGATTTGGTTAAACCATCTGTTGCGTGGAGCCTCAGTGGAAGAGCACTAATATGGATTTAGGATATTATTCCCTGCAGGTGGAACAGGCAACTCATGCTTGACAACTAAATAAAGAGCCATTTCAAAAAAAGAAAAGGACATTATCAGAAGGACAAAGGTGCTTGATTACCAGAGCTTTTCCTCTAATCCCCAGTGGTGAGTGGGGGAGGGGGTCAGATATGATGATGGGAGGGGGGGGGGGGGTCAAACAATGGACATAGAGAAGAAAAGAGGAGAAAAACAACATGTTGTAGGAAAATCAATACAACCGGCATGTCACATCCTAACAGGAATTCCGTTCCTCCCACATTCCAAGTGCAGGCATGACAGTTAGGGTTTGTTGACCTGGGTGGGCCAGGAGGGCGGAGTCCACGGCAATAAGCACCAGAGTGACCTTTTGTTGCTGGTTTGGGTAGCGAGAGAGAGAGAGAGAGAGAGAGAGAGAGAGAGAGAGAGAGAGAGAGAGAGAGAGAGAGAGAGAGAGAGAGAGAGAGAGAGAGAGAGAGAGAGAGAGAGAGAGAGAGAGAGAGAGAGAGAGAGAGAGAGAGAGAGAGAGCATTTAGGATGTTAATTTGAGTGTCTTCTGTTCTTCCATCTCATCGTGCAGGACATTATAAGCTAGCTAGAGTCTGAATGGGGAACTTTGGAGCTTTTTAACCTGGCTTTGCATCTTTTAATGTGGGTAGTGTACTTTATGCAAATTAACAATGTTGACCTTTCTTACATGTTGCCTGCACCCGGATCTCCCCGCTGTTTTTGCCAGATAACACGTTTTCATCAAAATTACAATATTAATGATATTAAAAAATACTCATGGAATTTCTGCAAGGGATACATATTTCTTGCATGATAAAGAGTAAACCCAATTCATTGAATCCCTACAATTTCAAAGAATGTAATGTTTTTCCGTATTTTAATCCGCCCGCCAAAACAAGAAAGCCAGAGAAGACCACTTTCCAAAGTTATCCTCGCCTTTTATACACGCTTGTATTCCTTGACTTGACATTGTTGCTGGTTTATAACTAAAAGTATTATCACCGTGTCTGCTGTTATCTGACCCGTACTTATGTCCACCAAAAGCGTCAGGGTTATGGTGGTCCGTATGCATTATTACCCGGATTAGGAGCCGATTCTGGGGATGGATGGGAGAGAGAGGACAGGTGACTTATTGAGGGACGAGGATCGGTTTCTAGCTCTCAGTGCTGATTTGTTACACAAGAGAGCCGCATTCCTCCCAGGGTAAGAAACCACTTGGGGAGGCCGGAGTCCTCCCTTCTACAAACTGAACAATGCTTTCTCTCCAACAAGATAAAGAACGTACATTACAACCCCGGTGGGTGCTGCTTTTGTTAACACCAAGATTCTACCGGAGGTAAAGGACAGAGGACGACGATTTGTGGCACTAAACCGGTAATAGTTGGTGTAGTTGATTAATTACCATGTGGGGGTTTGTAACCTGCCTCACTATTTCCTTCATTCTTCAAATGCAACCACCCACTACGTGACTTTTCAAGTCGGGGCCGACTTCGGCAGGACACGCTACACAACTGGTCTGGACCATCAGTCCACGCGGTCCACGCTACTATCCGCGCCTTCTCTGAAAACTCGCCACGTCTTGCAGGAACACAGAAACTTACGTAGACAGGATCTCACATCCCATTGGCCGTTCTTCACCTCAAACCCCATTGGCCGTTCATTGATTGCCAGGTTAGTCTCAGTGCCACTCTACACTACCTCAGTCAAGGCCCATAATATCAAAAAAAATCGTTGCCCTCCTGACTCTTTAAAATGCCCTGTAAGAGAAGAGAGCTAAGGTGCAAATGTTGTGAATCTATGATGGTACCTCTTCTGCGTTCCAGTTTAGATGCAATTCTTCGAGGTAAGTGTGGGTGTGAGGTATTGTTATGTAGTGATATGTTGAGAAGGAGGAGAGGGACTACACCACAATTATTTCATATGTCGATTCTGTGATTTGTATAATGCAAAATTCCAATAAACAGAAGTTAAATAAAAAACTAGCAAACCAAGAAAACCAAATTTACTGAGATGAGATGATGACGTAATCCACGGGGACGTCCTTCTAATCCCTCAGCCCACAACAGTATTCTTGTATTCCCCATAAAACAGACTTAGTCCCTGGATTCCAGGAAATGCCTGGCTTAGGGGTGGGAAGGATCGCAAGGGTCAACATGGCGGTCAATTCCCCTACCACACAGTTCATAAAAGCTGCCTGGTCCCTTCCACATTAGCGGAATACATGTTACTATGAAAAGTACTATATGTATGTAAAAGGACTGATATGTACTATAAAGGTATTAGGAAAGACTTCCATGAAATCCAAATGCTGCTAACTGTTAGCTACCAGGCGCACACACAGAGGTTCAGCGGTTAATTAAGAGGGAGACTCTTACGACCCCCCCGACCCCCTGCTGCCTTTCAGTAAACGTCGGCGCCATGCAGGTTACAGTCTGTGCCTGACAAAACAAAAGCACTTATACAGACTAATTGGTGCCCTATTAAGACATCCTAACTTGACCTCTGACAAATTATTCGAGGGGGGGAATTTATATGGTCTTAATAAAAAACGGAGGGAGTCCGGGGGTCCATTAAAGACTCTAAATTCCAATTAGACACAAGCCTGGTGGGGTGAACAACACCCTGCTCCCAGGTGGGATGCCACCCACTGATTCTGCAGGGTTCTGTGGTTTTTGGGCTCGGATTAGTTTCACCGTAGCCTCTTCCTGGAGCTGCTGGCCATGTCCTGCCGAGTTCCTGTCCTGCCAGTGACGCACCTCAGAGGGTGTCATGTTGCCACAGAGAGTGTAGCTCCACGACTTCACCCTGCAATACCCGGTCCAAGATGATGGCTGATGATCATTAATACTAATGTGATGAGAAACAGAAAAGCAGGGCATTAGATTAATGTTTACATTTTGTTGCATCGTCCTGTTTTCGCATGAACAAGGTCCGAATGGGTGTTTGACTCATTAG
>CM051000.1:38254872-38284872 GCA_027704905.1 Muraenolepis orangiensis | reverse complement strand
TCTTGTGTTGGTAACAGTCTGCTGTGTGTTTGTTTGTGTCAGCATGGAGCAAGCAGCTAAGGGCAGTCAGCTCAGCTCCAGTGAGAGATGAGGGTGAAACAGGAGATGGAAGGTTCGCTTTTTTATATGAGCAGAGCTTTGGGGCATTGTTTGTGGTTTTTCCCTGGTCACCCACTGGGTGCAGGGTTGGAGAGTCTTTCTTTCGGACATGTGAGTAGGGTACCAGGCCTTAAATATTTCACCGCTTGGCAACCGTTTGCAATCAGCTGGTCCCGCTCTGTCTAACGGAAGTGGCACACTAAATAATGTTTATAAAGAACGTTCTGCAAGTGCTAAATATAAGAATACCGTTGACAAATTGACCATTAAAACACAACTTGTGCCTTGATTCATCTCTTGTATCTACTAATATTGTAATACAATGCACATAATGTATAATATATCATATGTATGTATCAGTACGGCATGTGCACAGGACTTTGGAAAGGAAGGAAACACAATTGCTAAAAACTTTGGACGAAAGGGAATCGACTAAAATAGTTTTGTGACCGACCTCGTGATGCCAAGCATGGAGCGGCCCTCCACGCCACAGGCACCGTTCACATCCAGCATGGAGACAGACGTCTATGGACCAACCCCCCAACCCCCCCCCCCCTCTAACAACACCACCCAACACCTCCTGTGTTCTCTGTCCTTGCCGGATCTCCTCCGAGCTGTTTCCGTGACGCCGCTGGGTAGATCATTCCTCTGACGTCTGATGTAAAGGGCTCCATGAAGGCTCTTAATAGACGCCACACACACAAACACACACACACACACACACACTTACACACACACACACACACTCACACACACACACACAGTGAGGACACGACCCCGTGCCCGCGGCGAAGGGTAACAAGGCGTGTGGTAACGACCAGAAGACGAGGGTCTCCGCAGGTCGTCTCCCGTAGGAACCACAGGCCGCCGTTAACACAGCGGTGGAGACACAATACAACTTCCTCCCAAACTCACGTTGGGCCCTGAATTGCGGTCGTAAAAACAGGAATATACCCAGAAGGTTTTCCTTGTGAGGGAGCACTGCGGTTGACACCAGCACCGGCTGGTTGTTAATGTTGACGAGGCGTGATGGTGGTGGTGGTGCTCGGGGGTGACTCTGGCTGCAGTCAAGGTCAAGACTAGCTAGCGGAACTACAAAGATGGGTGGAAGGAGGAGGGCAGCAGGGCCTCTATGGGTCAGGTGTGAGATCTGTGGTCGTAGAAGAAGAAGAAGAAGAAGAAGAAGAAGAAGAAGAAGAAGAAGAAGACTTTTGACTTTTGTAAAAACACTTTATTTACACTAGATCAACTGTGATCAAATAAAGTGCTTCATTGTGCAAAACACAAACAAAATAAAAACAAAAAAAACAGAACAAAGAAAAAAACCAAATCACTCAAAATAGTACATTAAAACCTAGGTTTTAAAAACTTGTGCAAAGTGCAAATCCTCATCCACAACAGAACACACAATGTCTCCGTGACACCACCGCTGTTTAAAAGCATCCAGATCCCCAACGTGTTTATAAAAGCGATGCTCCAACCAGAGTCTGGCTCTGATGTTGCACAGCCAGATCGCTTTTGCCTCTTCCCCTTTCCTATTTTCTACTCTGTTTTTCCTACTTAAATAAATGGCCATTTTTGCTTCACCAGAGAGGTAGTTCAAAAGCTGCCACTTTTCTTTATTTGTTTTTTTACATGGAGCTCCCATGATAAAAACACTCTCGGTAAAAACTATACCAAAAAGACTAAAGACCCATGTTAAAAGAGAGAAGAAACCTGTGAGTCTCTTGCACTCTGTAAAGACATGGAACACAGTCTCTCTAAAACCACAAAATGGACACTTGTTAAAAACAGCAGGATTAATATTGGAGATAAAGGAATTGCAGGCAATGGCACCGTGCAAAATTCTCCACTGAAGGTCGGCAGTACGTTTTTTTATGGGAGGTTTGTATAAAATCCTCCACTGTGGGCCTGGTCCACTTCCTGCGCCCAGTCTAGTGCGCCACACAGTGGAGGCCCTGTCCTTCAGCACATTCTTATTGGTCGTCTTTACAATGTTCATGTAGAGTGTTCTCTTGTCAGCTCTGTGTATTGTCATCTTTACAGAGTTTGCGACCTGGAGCAGGGGGCCGGTCAGTTCTCCGAGCCCTGGGCTCAGGTAGATCTCCGGGAAAGGGTCTGCTGGGTCCGGCCTGGCTCTTCCCTGTCCGTAGCTCCTTAGCAGTCTTTTTTCCTCAGGGCAGAGGATCTGGCTCCAGAGCTGAAGAATCCTCTGGGCCACCTGGACCGAGTGCAGACCCAGCAGAGAGCCCAGGGCCTGGGCATCGCTCAGCTCCGGCCCCACTGCATCCACCAGCTGCTGAAGGCACAGGGTTTTGGATCGGCACAGCGCCACCGTCAGGCCGGGCGTTTCGCTGCTGCTGACGTCCAACCTGGCTTTGTGGATCAGAGGCTCTCTCAACAACCAGTACAGAGAGTCAGTCTTTGGACACCTTTTATGGTTAAAAAGGGCCCAAGACTTAAAAACGCCCTGATAAAAAGGAGGTAGCCCACTTAACTTTAAGATGTTTAAATCTGTTAAAAACAGAGCAGCATCCAGCCCCAGGTTACTCACGCGTCTGAGAATGCAGCTGCTCACCTCTCTCCACACCAAATCAGCCGGGCCGGTCAGATATCTCTGTAAAAATTGCATCCTAAAAGTGGCCATTCGGCTGGCCAGGTGGATAAGGCCCTGTCCCCCCTCCTCTCTAGATAAAAACAGCACCCCCTGTGGCACCCAGTGTAGACCCTCCCAAAAAAAATCCACCAATTTTTTTTGTATTTGGGCTAGTAACCCTGAGGGGGGGTCCACACAGGTAAGACGGTGCCACAGTTGGGATGCCACAAGGTTATTTAAAACCAACACTCTACCTTTAAAAGACATCTGAGGGAGCAGCCATTTCCACTTGGAAAGCTTTCCCTCTATCTTTTCTATGACGTCCTCCCAGTTCTTCAGGACTACAATTTCCTTCCCCAAGAACACACCCAGGTACTTAAAACCATCTTTTTTCCAGACCATGTTCTGGGGAAGAACTGGGAGACCGCCACTCCACTCACCGACAGCGAGGGCCTCACTTTTCTTCCAATTCACCCTCGCTGCCGATGCTGAACTAAAATCCCTCACGATGTCAACTAAAATGTCTGTATCCTTCTGGTCCCTAACGAAAACAACGACATCATCTGCATACACTGATAAAACCATGTTTCCATTAAGACCAGGTAAAAACAGCCCTTGCAGTTTCGAGCGTAATTTGTTGAGGAGGGGTTCTAGGGAGAGTGCATAGAGCATGCCAGACAGAGCACACCCCTGCCGGACCCCTCTACACACTCTAAAAGGAGCACACAACCCACCGTTGAACTTCAGCACACTCTCAATCTTATTGTACACCAACACCTTGATCTTGGCTATGAAACCAGCGCTGAACCCAAACTTCTCCATTACTTTCCAGAGGAAGCTGTGCTCAACGCGGTCAAAAGCCTTTTCCTGGTCTAGAGAAATCAGACCAGTATTAATGCCCAATGAGCTGGAGACCTCCAAAACATCTCGAATTAGGTGGACATTGTCCACCATGGACCTGCCGGGCACACAGTAGGTCTGGTCCCGGTGGATGACCTGCTCCACAGCCTTCCCCAGCCTGGTGGCCAAAGCCTTGGACAGAATTTTGTAATCCACACACAGCAGAGACACAGGACGCCAGTTCTTGATGTCCTGCAGGTTTCCTTTTTTTGGGAGCAGTGTGATCACCGCTCTCCTGCAGGACACTGGCATAGAGCCAGAGGCCAGACTCTCATTAAAAACGTCTAAAAGATCATGTGACAAGACGTCCCAGTAGGCTTTGTAAAACTCCACGGAGAGGCCATCGATACCAGGAGCCCGCCGTCCCTGCATGCCTTGCAGGGCAGTCTGTAACTCCTGGATCGTTAACGGCCCCTCGAGCTGTGAGTTGGCCTCCTCGGAGACCTGAGGTAGCCCATTGCAGAACCCCTCGGACAGAGTTTCCCCCTCCTCATACTCACTTGTATAGAGGGTGGAATAAAAACTCACAGCTCGCCTCCTGATCTGGCTTGGCTCTGTTATTTCCTGCCCCGTGCCTGACAGCAGCGAGTGGATCACTCGCCTCTGCCCATTCTTTTTTTCCAGGCCGAAGAAGAAGCTAGTGGGAGCATCCATCTCATTTGTGTTTAAAAACCGGGACCTCACTAGTGCACCCTGAACTTTTACATCCAGCAGGTTGGCTAAAGCCATCTTTTTCTCTTTGAGGATTTCAATATATCCTCGATCTCCTGTGGTCTCACTTATTGTTTCAAGTTCCACTATATCACTCTCCAGGTCTTTCATAGATCTAATG
Source organism: Muraenolepis orangiensis (assembly GCA_027704905.1). NCBI lineage: Eukaryota > Metazoa > Chordata > Actinopteri > Gadiformes > Muraenolepididae > Muraenolepis > Muraenolepis orangiensis. Next base: position 38,280,445 of record CM051000.1, on the reverse strand, counting down.
ATGTCTTGTGTGACATTGAGGGTGTGCTGTTGGCAGAGTAATCTTATCTCGGTCTTACCGTGGTCCCACCACTGCCTAAGACTGCTAAACTCTCCCTTCCTCTGCCTAAAAACACTCCAGAAATAAAATAGGGCCTCTTTAAAATGTTTATCAAATGTTAAAACCGAGTTAAAATGCCAATATGCACTTCTGGGTAAAACATTTCTAATAAAAACATCACATAAAAGCAAAGAATGATCCGTAAAACCAGCAGGTGATATACTGCACAATTTAAAAGTGTTAAAATGATGCTTAAAACAATAAAAACTATCCAACCTAGCTGATGATATTCTATTCTCCCTGATGTGGGACCAGGTGTACTGCCTGTTGTCTGCGTGCATCCTTCTCCATACATCCACCAGGCCGTGGGAGTGGACCAGCTGCCTCAGAGCATGCTGGGATGCTGGATGCGGCTCTGCATGGTTGCGATCTAAAGATGCATTTTCTGTACAATTAAAATCCCCGCCCAAGAATAAAAAATCCTCCGTGGCACAACCGTTTAAAACATCATTCACTTTGAGTAAAAACAGCTTCCTCTCTGTACCGTTTGTTGGAGCATACACATTTATAAAAACAACTGTAAAAAGGTCAAACCGTGCTTTTATTAAAAGCAACCTCCCATTGATACAATGCTCGACCTCCAGTGAGACAGGCTTAAAAGACTTGGAGAGGAGGAAGCCCACCCCCCCACTGAGAGAGGTGTTGTGGCTTAAAATGACTTCCCCCTCCCACTCCTTCTTCCAGTCCGTCTCATTAAAAACATCACTGTGAGTCTCTTGTAAAAAGAGGACATCGACATGTTTTATTTTTGCAGTTTGAAATATTAGAGCCCTCTTTCTTTCCTCTCTGGCTCCGTTTACATTCAAACGTCCCACTCTAAAAGTATCCATTGCGAGTGAGATATTAAAAGCAAAAATAAAAACAAATAAATTAAACACACACATTGAGGTTTTTGAACTCACCGCTACCCATTTGCTTCCTTATTCTAGTCACCATTCTTTTGAGTCTATATACTTCCAGCTCATCCAAGACAGACTGCTCCCTTCGGTTCATATGGAACCTTGCTGAGGCACAAAAAATGGCCAAATCTGGGAAATATTCCTCTATTATCACGTTATGTTGGTTTTTTGTCTGCACCAGGTAATTTTTTATCATCTCAGCCGTGTACATTTTTTTTTGTTGGCTACTGCTCAAAACACCTGACACATCGCTGCTGTCAGACATACAATCATCCCAGCTCTCCTCCGCCTGTCCTTGCTCTCTTCCTTCCTTTCCCTCACTCTCCACTTTACTGCTCTTTGCAACGGTTGATGCATTTTTTTTATTATTCCTGCGTTTAGTAGCAGTCTTTTTTATTTAGCATTTCTGTTGCCACCTCCTCTTCCTCCATCTCAGCAACCTCCACCTGCTCCCCCCATGTTTTCTGCTCCTCTCCTGTTTTTCCCATATATGTTTCACTCTCCATATCTTCCTCCTGTGTTTTACTGACTTCACCTGTCTCTACACTTTCTTTTGCCAAATCACCTTGTGGTTCATTGCTTATCTCAGGGTTTTTTTCACCCTTTTTTTTTGTTTTTTTATCTTTTTTTCCCCCATCCCCCTTTTCTTCTGCTTCACACAAAACCACCACCTCATCCTCCTGAACGTAACCACCTACACCCTCACCCTGTGCAACACCACGGTCCCCCAAGCCGGACACATCACCAGAAACGCGCTGTATACCTCGCCCTCGTCCGCGCCCGCTCCGCGTCCGAGACGTCACACCGCGCGCCACCGCCGACTGCTCAGGAGCAGCGCTGCCGTCAGCAGCAGCGGCCGCCTCCGGAGCAGGGGCGGAGCTAAAGGGGTGGCACAGGGTGGCACCCGCCCCCCCTGTGATCTGATTGGCCACCCTGTGTGCCCCCCCAAACGCCCATTGGGTGTTGAGTGCTGTCAATCAGTATGACGTTGTGAAAATATCGAGAAGCAATCGGATTGGCCATCCCGTGTGCAAAATAGCTTTCTCTTTGTTTCTTGTGTTTGTTCTACGTTAATGCAACATTTAAATGAAGGTACTTTGTTTGTAATTGTTCTCATGGTAGAAGTCACAATGAAACGAAGAAGAGACATTCAAGATTTCTTCATAAAGAAGACCACGGATGACGCAGGTCAGGCTGAGAGCACTGTGGACAGCAGTGGTCAGGGTCTGCCTGAATGCAGCCAGGCGGGACCATCTAGTGAGCAAAACCCCCAGGGGCAGACCAGCACCCAAGGACCTCCAGGTGAAAATACAGATATGAAGAAATGTATTGTAGTCATATTTATATCACATATTATATCATTTGTTATTCTGCAGGATTTTACAGCTGTTCAGTGAATGAAGTGACAAAATGACCTACTTTTAATTACTAAATTAAACTGATGCCATTGTGCACTGTGCAGGTTTTAATAGTATGTTTTTGTTAAACAACTGCACCGTATGCTGTATTGTAAAAAAATATATATAATTTTAATGAATTTTAATAGTTTATAGTTATTGAAGTGTTAACTATGTCAATCAATACTTTTAGATGCATCCAGGGAGGAGACCACATTAGGGTCTAGTGACGATGTAGAATCGGACAGCAGCAGCAGCAGCAGCTGTACCAGGAACCCCCCAGTTCAACCATTGCCTACATTTGCTGCACCTAAAGGTCCCCAAGGTAGAGTATTAATCAACTCAAAATGTTTTTAACCCACCATGTAGTGATATGTGAATTGCTGAAATTGTCTAAGACTAGGTCATTGCTTAACAATGACCTAGTCTTAGACAATTTCAGCATTGACTATGAGGATAAGTTTCCACAGACTCATTTTGAAACTTTTTTTATTTCCAGACATTTCTCAAACAAGAGCTGCGGGCCCTGCACAACCCATCCTGAACACCTTCCCTCGCTCTCAGCGTGGACAGGGTAGGACGAGAGCCTTTAACGCCTCCTGGTACAAAGAGTACACTTGGCTTGAGTATTCCCAATGCAAGGATACAGCACATTGTTTTGTGTGCAGACATTTTTCTCTTCCCTCTGCTCCTGAGACAACATTCTCCTCCGGTACTGGTTTTTCAAATTGGAAAAAGGCCACGTATAAAGATGGAGGATTCCATCTGCATTCCAAGGCAGAGCACCATATAAACGCCATGGTGGGATGGACAGAGTATAAGAGGGGTGTCGAGAACAATACATCCTTACTGCAGGCAATGGATGCACAAAACCAAAAAAAGGTGGAAGAAAACAGGAAGTATATTAAGACAATTGCCGATGTTCTACTCTGTACAGCCACCCAAAACATTGCGCAGCGTGGCCACCGAGAGTCAAAGGACTCAGCTAACAAGGGCAACTTTTTGGCCATCATGGAACTGATTGCCAAGCATGACCCTTTAGTGAAACGGAAAATGGAGCACAGCACTGCCAAATATACAAGTCACACCATTCAAAATGAGATTTTGGAGGTGCTGGCTGAGATGGTTAGGAAGGACATTGTTGAAGAGGTAAAACAAAGTGGGGCATTCAGCATCCTAGCTGATGAGACCAAAGACTTAAAAAAACAAGAACAACTTTCGTTAGTACTCAGATACTACTACAAGGGAACCGTGCATGAAAGTTTCATGCATTTTGAACAGGCTGATAAGCTTAATGCTGCTGGGCTAACACAACAAATTGTAAACAGCCTTGAAAAGTATGGATTGGAATACAGAGAGCAGCTGGTTGGGCAAGGCTACGACGGGGCTTCAGTGATGAGCGGCAGACACAGTGGTGTGTCTGCAAGGATGCAGACACTGGCTAAGCATGCTTTCTATGTACACTGCAATGCACATTGCCTTAATTTGGTAATTGTGGACACAGTGAAAGCCGTGCCAGAGGCATCATGCTTTTTTTCTTTGTTGCAGCGCTTGTACACATTTCTGTCTGGATCCTATGTACACCATAAGTGGCAGGACATACAGCGCACAATGTTTCAGGGTCAGCCGCCTCGAGAGTTGCCCAAACTCAGTGATGTTAGGTGGGCTTGCAGGTTTTATGCCTGTCGTAACCTTATGGACCGGCTTCCAGCTGTTCTCCGTGTCCTCCATGACATTGATGAGGAGCACAATGGAGACAGGTGTGTAGAGGCACGTGGACTGCATGGGCAGATAGACCTTAACTTCATTGGTCTTCTGGCAACTTTTCGGAAGATACTGGGAGACACCAAGTTGCTGTCTGATTTGCTGCAATCCTCGTCGTTGGACTTAGCCAGAGCAGTTGACCTCATTGAGGCACTACAGGACACGTTGGTGCATTACAGAGATGAATCATCTTTTGGGGAGCTGTGGACTGAAGTGCTGGACATTGCTCAGCAGTGCAACATTAGCACTGAGAGGGTTTCCAAAAGGCAGCCAAAGACCAGCTCTGCTCTTCATGGATCTGTTGTCACATCCACAATTGGTCAGCATCAGCGAAACACTGATCAACACAACTTAGGCAAGGACTATTTTTGTAGAACTGTTTTCTATCCTGTCTTAGACACTATGAATGCAGAGCTAAAGAAGCGTTTTTCCAAAACTAATTGTGACATCATGAAAGGGATTCAAGCGCTCAATCCCAAAAGCAACAGCTTTTTGGAGGAGACTCCTCTGTTTTTGTTGGGAACCAGCTACAACACAAACCTGGATGACCTTAAGATTGAGCTACATGCTGCCAAGCGGCTCTTAGAGAGGAAGAAGACAGCTGGAATGGAGAACCCAACCAGTTTGCTTGAGTTCACAGTATTCCTGGAACCATTCTGTGAGGTCTTTCATGAACTCTTCAGATTGTGCAAAATTGCCATGGCTCTACCTGTGAGCACAGCTGCTTGTGAACGCAGCTTTTCGGCATTAAAACTGATAAAAGATCACTTGCGCACCACCATGAACAACGAAAGACTCAGTGACCTCGGGGTGCTAAGTGTCGAGTCCAAGAGAGCCAAGGCCTTGGATATGGATGAGTTCATTAGGTTGTTTAGTAGCCGCCATGGAAATCGCAAAATACTGTTGTTTTGAAGTGTCTGTACCTCCACTGAGAACTGTGAATATTGATAATTTGACTGTTGCTTACTGATTGCTATACAGCATGTATAGTGATACTACTGTATATTTGTTTGTACAAATTGTGCAAGATTTCATACCTTGTGGAGCCTACGGCTCTGGTTTCTATTTTTGGAAATACTGTAGGTACACACCTACTTTGTTTTATTGTATAAATTGTTTAAATTGTATATTGTTTAAAAGGCTCTAATAGTAATAAATATTGCAGTATTTGAAAATTGACAGTGCTGTAAATAGTGTTTTTCTTGCACAATACATTGCACCCACTTAATCTGTTTTAGGCTACTGTTGGTGAGTTTACTAATGGCAGATGTTGATGAGAATATCATAAACAAGGGGACATGTCAAGCAGAATTTTAATGTTGACAGTGCAAAATGAAAAGGTCATGCACCTTCCTTACACAGTGAAAGAGTTAATGTAGCCAACAAAAATATGATGAATAAGACATAAATACACTGTGTAACTGTACAATTTAAGAAAAGTAACTATTTCCACTTAGTAGTCTAAATGTTGATGTGAGACGTCGGTGGCGGCCTTAATTTTTTACGGCAATTTTTTTGGGGTCACTTTTAGCTGGCCCCCCTAAGTTAACTGTTGTCACCCCTGTGCCACCCCCCTGAAAATGACCTGGCTCCGCCCCTGCTCCGGAGGGGGCCCCCCCCCCACCGCAGCGGCCGCGTTAGCGGCCGCCACCGTGGGAGACACCCCTCCCTCAGCAGCAGCCACCTGCTGCTCCATTGCAACCGGCGCATCAGCCGCTGGCGCGGCAGTCCGCCCCGGCGCAGCCACGGGCGGTTTCGGCGCAACAGCCGCGGGTGGGCCTGGCGCAGCGGCGGACGACCCCGCCGCTGGCTCGTTAGACGGCCCAGCCGGCGCGTTGGACGGCCCGGCCTCCGGCGCGTTAGACGACCCAGCCGGCGGCGCGTTGGACGACCCAGCCGGCGGCGCGTTGAGACGGCCCCGCCGGCGGCGCGTCATCCGGACCAGGCGAAGCCGGGTCCCCGCGCTTCGGACAGGCACTCACGGTGTGCCCCTCTTCCCCGCAACCAAAACACTTCATAACCGATGATGTTGCAAAAATCACGTAGTCATAATCATCCACCTTAACGTAAAAACGGAGGTTAAGCTCCGCATTCCGATTGTTCAGAATCATATACACCTGTCTACGGTGAGACACTACGTGTTTCAGCAACTGAGACTTACATCCAGACAGCATCTTTTTCATTGGAGAAACAAGTTTCCCATGCCTGGACAGTTCTCTACTGAGGAACTCATCAGTTATGAAGGGGGGGACATTTGAAAGTATAACTTTAGTTGCGGGCAGCATCAGCGGCTGCACCTGTACAAACATCTCTCTCACCGTGATGCCCGTCTCGATGACGCAGTTCACCTTCTCCACCTGATCCAGAAAGATCACCACCGCGCTGTTCATCCGCGCCAAGGACTTAATACTTCCGTGTCCGACCTTCTCCCCCACGGCCAGCCCGATCTCCTCCACAGTGCACGCGAAGCCGGCGGAGATCTTAATGCCATGCTTCCGCGTGAGCTTGGCAAAGTCTCCATTTACCATGGCGCCGTCAGACGCCGGCCGGCGAGACGCCGGCAGGAGAAGCCCACACAAACACCCCACACACACCACCCAAAAGCACGAAAAGTCACGCAAAACAAACTACCACCTATAAACTATATTAAATTAAACCCATTACACAAAAAATAAACGGTAAATATAACGAGAAAACGTCTCGCTCCTCTCTCTCTTTCACCCTCCGAAAATCCCAGCATGCACCAGGAAAGAAGAAGAAGAAGAAGAAGAAGAAGAAGAAGAAGGAGGAGGAGGAGGAGGAGGAGGAGAGAGAGAGCGAGAGAGAGAGAGAGAGAGAGAGAGAGAGAGAGAGAGAGAGAGAGAGAGAGAGATACTATGAGGATAAAGTGTTGACATCAGACTCCAGATCGACCTTTAAACAGCTCAGGTGCCCTCTTCTGCCTGTTCCACCAACTGACATTATGAACCCTGTTTTACAGCTTAGGACCAGGACAACTCTGCAGCTCACACACACATTGCAACGAGCCACACACACTGCAGCTCACACACACATTACAACGAGCCACACACACACTGCAGCTCACACACACATTGCAACAAGCCAAACACACACTGCAGCTCACACACACATTGCATTGAGCCACACACACACTGCAACTCACACACCTGGTCGCTGTGAGCTGCTATACACACTAATACAACTATCACTACTACTAAGTGTCATCAATAAGTCATTCAAATAATAATTTGCAGATACATTTATTTAAAACAGTTTTAATATTATATTTTCGATGTATAACAAAACTTGTTTTCAGTTGACATATTATTTAGTATATGTAATACATATATATTAGTATTTTTTGTTGTATGATATATTATATTCAATCTTTAAATGATAACATCTATGAACAAGTTCACAGAAGATATAGCATAGATATACCATCGATACCTGTGTGTTATTATGGGCTGTTTCTGGGGATTCTGTGACCGACCGTCTCCTCCTGTCTCTTAACTAGAGAAACCTTAACGGGCTTCAGCCCTGACGGAGCAGGTCACCCAAACAAATAAAATCACACACTCACAACATCTTCCAGGGAAAGAACACTTCCGGCAATCATTTTTAAACAGACCTCTGGAGTCCGCTCACGGATGTTTAAAGGCCACCTAGGCATTGTTGATACTATGTACCAATAAAGTCTGAGCAGGCAGCTGTTTTCGGGTAGATAATATAATATATTCCACTCTTCCCGAACGTGGTCAGTGGGTGGTCACCCAGATAAAAAAATTTAAGTGATGCAATTCAAGTTCTATATATCCCAGATGTTCTGATGTGTGAGGACCCAAGTTTATTTTAGAAATGGAGACCAAACTATTGTTGCCACAGTCTTCTGCTCCATTTTAAACTCAACAAATAAATACTCACATACAGACACAACATGTTCGGCTACTTCTTCTCATCCAAAGGAGTCCAACCTGTAACCTCAAGTTCAAATCATTCACTCGTTCATAGACCCCTCATGTGTGAGAGGTCTTCAGTGTAGCATTTTATGAACCGTTCGTAGGATTCCTTACCAAAAAACAGTTCACTTTGTTTCTTTATTATTTATTTATGTGATATGTTTTTATGACTTTTTTTCTCACGATACAAACACGTTATGTTAAGGTTACTCTAAAATACGATTTTGATAACATTTCGAGTGAGAAATATTGAGAAAGTTAAACAATATTTGTTCAGTGAATATATACAATCTTTAGTTTGTTAGTTATGGCGAAGATTCTGCAACATGTATATCCGTTGCTATGGTGACGTTTGTGTCGCGCACCCCCTCCCCCTGTTAACGTTCATTGCGCCCAACCCCCCCCCCCCCCCCCTCAACTAAGGTACTGTAGACCTGTTCTCCACACCCAACCCCCCCCCTCAACTAAGGTACTGTAGACCTGTTCTCCACACCCAACCCCCCCCCCTCAACTAAGGTACTGTAGACCTGTTCTCCACACCCAACCCCCCCCCCCTCAACTAAGGTACTGTAGACCTGTTCTCCACACTACTATTTACTGGTTGGGGACCACTGGTTTAAGTCATCAGCTCTCCTTTTATTCTGTGAAATATATTGTTTTGATCAATTATTTACATGGTAGTGTGTGTGTGACCCCCTAGTGTGTGTGAGTGTTCCCTCAGTGTGTGTGCATTCCCCTAGTGTGTGTGTGTTCCCCTAGTGTTCCCCTAGTGTGTGTGTGTCCCTATTGTGTGTTTCCCTAGTGTGTGTGTTCCCCTAGTGTGTGTGTGTTCCCCTAGTGTGTGTGTGTGCTCCCCTAGTGTTCTCCCAGTGTGTGTGTGTTCCCCTAGTGTGTGTGTGTTCTCCCAGTGTGTGTGTGTTCCCCTAGTGTGTGTGTGTTCCCCTAGTCACTAGGGGAACACACACACACTGGGAGAACACTAGGGGAGCACACACACACACTAGGGCCTAGTGTGTGTGTGTGCTCCCCTAGTGTTCTCCCAGTGTGTGTGTGTTCCCCTAGTGTGTGTGTGTTCCCCAAGTGTGTGTGTGTGTTCCCCTAGTGTGTGTGTGTGCTCCTAGTGTGTGTGTGTTCCCCTAGTGTATGTGTGTTCCCCTAGTGTGTGTGTGTGCTCCCCTAGTGTTCTCCTAGTGTGTGTGTGTTCCCCTAGTGTGTGTGTTCCCCAAGTGTGTGTGTGTGTTCCCCTAGTGTGTGTGTTCCCCAAGTGTGTGTGTGTGTTCCCCTAGTGTGTGTGTTCCCCTAGTGTGTGTTTGTGCTCCCCTAGTGTTCTCCTAGTGTGTGTGTGTTCCCCTAGTGTGTGTGTCTTCCCCTAGTGTGTGTGTGTGCTCCCCTAGTGTTCTCCTAGTGTGTGTGTGTTCCCCTAGTGTGTGTGTGTGCTCCCCTAGTGTTCTCCTAGTGTGTGTGTGTTCCCCTAGTGTGTGTGTGTGTGCTCCCCTAGTGTTCTCCTAGTGTGTGTGTTCCCCTAGTGTGTGTGACTTACTGTGTAACTGTGGCCTAGCAACAAGTGACCATCACCTAAATTGGCCCTACAACATTCGACCAAGAGCTGAAACTGTAAAGAAGTGCCTTTAGCTACCTAAAAACATTAGATGAAAGCATGTCATTGTTTTAGCACCCTACATCTACCAGCGATGAAGAGGGAATATTGACAGACCGTCATAGTCGATCAGAATGTGGTGTAAAAGACCATTTTGGAGAAGGTCCGAGCATGATGGCAACCTTGTTCCAGGGCCTGACTGGCTATTTCCATGTGTTTCACTGGAGCATTTGATGATGCTTTGTGAGTCACTGCCTGTAGGTCTAGGGACCCTACATTGATAATGGTACTAATGTCCTTGACCCCAGACCCCAGTGTCTGACCATGACGAGGGTCCTGGCTGAAGGAAGAGGAGAGATAGATCAGATAGAGTGAAGGAGCTCTCCTTGGAAAATATTTCAATGAACCTCGCTAGAGAGAAATACAGGATTTTTGCTGCCTAGTTTACAGTTGATGTCATGCTTATTAAAGACGAGCGAACTAATTGTTCATCCAAAAGTGTGAATGCAATGTTTATTTTCTAGCCTAATTTACCAGACGCCTCCACACGCACTCAATAGATGAAATTGATTCCACATTCCATAAATCAAAGAACTATTAATGTGGTTCTCTATTTTCTTTTCCTTATACATATGCAGCTTGTCATGGTCATTGCACTCAACAACAGAAGGAGTCAACACTCTACTGTATCTACCTCTCAATCTGTTGACTACACATTCCTTTACAGCTGATTGAGAAGCAAGGCAGTCAATTATTGCTGGTTTCTTTGACCAGCCGAAAGGGTACAAATGGCAAATACTATTCTTGAATATTTGAATTTTTATCCTGATTGGCAATAGGGCTCAGCTGGGGGATTTCCTATTGACCCAAGCAGGCCCATGGTTTGCTTCCTCGGATAACGTTGGTTGGTTGAGACTCAGGGGTTCTTTGTGGTCTACCTTCAGGTCCGTTCAGTGTTCAGCTCTATGGCGGTGTTCCACTGTGTGTCCCTGAGATCTGACGCTCCAACAGTCCCATCTTCAGATCACTGTTGGTACGCTTTGCCCTATCGATGCCACTTGCTTGCCACTGCTCATTGCTGCAGTGCAGCTATATATATATATATATATATATATATATATATATATATATATATATATACCGTATATTTTTTTTAAATTGAATTAGGATGAAAGTCCATGAGACAAGCCCTGGTGGCCATGTTCCTCTTTGTGAGGGTACAGTTCCAGTTCAAGTTCAAGTTCAAGTTAGGTTAGGTTTATTGTCACTTCACAGTTTACACAAGTATAAGCAATGAGTGAAAATCTTATGTGCAAAACCCGAGGACAGACAGCAGTTATAACCCTTAAATATATAAAAATGCAATATATCAAATGCTGAGTTGGGAGCAGTACAGAGTTGGGAGGCAACACGGTAGAATAGATGCAAGCATAAGGAAATCCCAGGATGAATTTTTTGTGTTAAACGGTTTAAAACAAAACAAATCAAAAGCATTTATCCTGTGATTTCTCAATGCTTGCATTGCATGTGTTTCTCTCAATCATTTACATTTACATTTTCATCTCCATGTATGTACATAGCTTCTTGTTTATGCTTGTTTTTATTTCATCTTACCCTGTTTTAATTGCCACACTTTTCCAGTTTTGAAGTACTTTGTAGCTTGTGACAAATATATAGATAGACATATTTCCAAGTCCTTATCACTGGGTTTTGTCCTCTCTCAGGGGCAGATATGCTGGGTGGAGAGAGAGTTCATGTCAGCACAGCTGTATCTAATGGACACGCACACACACACACACACACACACACACACACACACACACACACACACACACACACACACACACACACACACACACACACACACACACACACACACACACACACACACACACACACACACACACAGCTTAGAGGGGTGATCCGGGATCTCAGTTTAAAAACATAAATAGATAAATAAATAACATAAATAAAACAAGTAGATCATCGTTGCAAATCCTGGTTTGTCTAGACAGAGAGCACATATTAAATGACTCTCTGTCTCTCTCCCTCTGTATGTCTCTCTATGTCTCTCTCTTTCTTTGTCTCTCTCTCGCTGTCCCTCTCTCTGTCTCTCCCCCCCTCTCTCTCTGTCTTTGTATCTCTCTGACTCACTGTCTGACTCTCTCTCTCTCTCTCTCTCTCTCTCTCTCTCTCTCTCTCTCTCTCTCTCTCTCTCTCTCTCTCTCTCTCTCTCTCTCCCTGTGAGCCTAAGAGAGACCTAAGAGTAGGTATAAGAGTATATAAATATATATAAATAGTACTTAAATATCAAAAAATGTGGACATTGTAGTTAAAACACTTTGTGAGGCTGTGCTCACTGAGTTTAGAGTTTAGGATATAGTGAAGGATTACCTTAGTTTTGGATCAGGCTCAGGTATTCTGCCACTGTGTATTCTCTCTCTCCGAGAGACAGGTCACTCAGGGAGAGAATCGTGTGTTGGCACAGTTCATGTTTTACTAGTCTATAATCTCTCTCTCTCTCTCTCTCTCTCTCTCTCTCTCTCTCTCTCTCTCTCTCTCTCTCTCTCCCTCTCTCCCTCTCTCTCCCTCTCTCTGGCACTAATAAAAGCAGAGTATGATACAAGATAGAATAAAGAACATTCAGAAAATAGTAATGAATATCTACAAGTAAATATACAGTGTAAAGTACTTGAGAGGCAATTACATTACAGATCTCGTCCTCTGAGCTAGGCTAGCTTCTTGCTAGCTTCGCAGCCGTACTGAAACTGAGGGCCTCATGTCAGGAGCAGCACATGGACGCCTGCGGGGCCCCTGACTGGAAGCCTCTCTCTCTGGGAGAGTAACCAGAGAAATGGCAGCACCCATGGGAGCACCCACGGGAGCACCCAGAGACATTCAACCTATTCACTCCCGCCAAAATGCACTCCCTGCGGGTGCATTACAGTGACCGCATGTCCCCCAATGTCCTGGTCATGTTGACCTGAATTCAAATAATAATAATATTCATATGACGTTGTGCGCCTACTGAACTGCTAGGAGTGCTGCCACTATCATAACATGTCATTAACATTACACTGTCATACTTTGCTGGACTTTCTGGACTCATTACAGTTAATGCACTGTACTGCACTGTATTCATGATGCTGCTCTGTATTATATATATACACATGATGCTGCTCTGTATTATATATATACACATGATGCTGCTGCTCTGTATTATATATATACACATGATGCTGCTGCTCTGTATTATATATACACATGATGCTGCTCTGTATTATATATATACACATGATGCTGCTGCTCTGTATTATATATATACACATGATGCTGCTGCACTGTATTATATATATACACATGATGCTGCTCTGTATTATATATATACACATGATGCTGCTGCTCTGTATTATATATATACACATGATGCTGCTGCTCTGTATTATATATATACACATGATGCTGCTGCACTGTATTATATATACACATGATGCTGCTGCTCTATATTATATATATACACATGATGCTGCTCTGTATTATATATATACACATGATGCTGCTCTGTATTATATATATACACATGATGCTGCTGCTCTGTATTATATATATACACATGATGCTGCTCTGTATTATATATATACACATGATGCTGCTGCTCTGTATTATATATACACATGATGCTGCTCTGTATTATATATACACATGATGCTGCTGCTCTGTATTATATATATACACATTATGCTGCTGCTCTATATTATATATATACACATGATGCTGCTCTGTATTATATATATACACATGATGCTGCTGCTCTGTATTATATATATACACATTATGCTGCTGCTCTATATTATATATATACACATGATGCTGCTCTGTATTATATATATACACATGATGATGCTGCTCTGTATTATATATATACACATGATGCTGCTGCTCTATATTATATATATACACATGATGCTGCTGCACTGTATTATATATATACACATGATGCTGCTGCTCTGTATTATATATACACATTATGCTGCTGCTCTATATTATATATACACATGATGCTGCTCTGTATTATATATATACACATGATGCTGCTGCTCTATATTATATATATACACATGATGCTGCTCTGTATTATATATATACACATGATGCTGCTCTGTATTATATATATACACATGATGCTGCTGCTCTATATTATATATATACACATGTAAATATCACCCATCAGTCACTTGATTGTTATTTTTATGTAATTTTTTCCATTGTACTTGTTGCAAATGGCAAATCAAATTCTTGAATCTTGAATCTCTTGAATCTTGAATCATTAGTACCTCACCTAATCCTAAACAATCTACCACTAGCACTAAGTGTTCTCAGCACTAAAATACTTTGCATCCTCGCATCCTAAAGAAAACACCCACGACGTGTGTGAACGTGTGATCCACTTAAGGGCCTCGGTTTGGGGGTTTGAAATGTGTCACCCGAGACGTAATAACTGTTAAGAACACACCTGTGTGTTCAGCCAAAGCCAAAGCAACAGCACAGCTACTGACATCTACTGACATCTACATGTATAGACATCTACTGACATCTACTGACATCTACATGTATAGACATCGACTGACATCTACTGACATCTACATGTATAGACATCTACTGACATCTACTGACATCTACATGTATAGACATCTACTGACATCTACTGACATCTACATGTATATACATCTACTGACATCTACTGACATCTACATGTATATACATCTACTGACATCTACATGTATAGACATCTACTGACATCTACATGTATAGACATCTACTGACATCTACTGACATCTACATGTATAGACATCTACTGACATCTACATGTATAGACATCTACTGACATCGACTGACATCTACTGACATCGACTGACATCTACTGACATCTACATGTATAGACATCTACTGACATCTACTGACATCTACATGTATATACATCTACTGACATCTACATGTATAGACATCTACTGACATCTACTGACATCCACTGACATGTACATATTTAGACATTTACTGACATCTCCATCTACTGGCATCTACTGACATCTACATATTTAGACATCTACTGAGATCTACTGACTTCTACTGTCATCTGCATATTAAGACATCTACTGGCATCCTGCTGACATCTACATGTATAGACATCTACTGACATCCACTGACATCTACATATTTCGACATCTACTGACATCTACTGATATCTCTATATATGGACAATATACTATATATGGACTATATACAGTACAACTACAAATATCTGTATCTACTGACATCTACTGACATCTACATCTAATAACATCTACATCTAATGACATTTCTATATATAGACTGTATATCTATACATCTACTTATATCTACATCTACTGACATAAACAGACATCTACATCTATAGACACCTACATCTATGGAAGGAGACATGGTACCACTTTAGAGGGACTGCAGCTTTGAAGCATTAATAAAGTAGTTGTAAATATTGAATTCATCATTCATTCATTTATTAAGCACCGTTCCTACATAAATACTCAGTACTAAGCAATTCGATATGAGTTATAAATCATTTGTAAGATGAGAAAATGGTTTGTAAGGTCATATATAAAGTGCTTAGTTTATGCATAAACTGTTGTTAATGATTATTAAGTAAATGATTTACAAACTATTTAAAATGTGGTAACATTGCTTTATAAACACTAATGCTGCATTTCACGATCAGTTGAGGTGGAGAATCAACTCCGAGGCTGGACAGTGGTCCAGTGAGTGAAGTGGACCAATCAGCGTCCTGTGACGGAATAACAACGTCCGCCTCTACTGAAGAAAGCAGGCAACTGCAGTTTTCAAATATTCCCCAGTTTGAAGTTCAAGTTCAAGGATTGTATTTGCCAATTGCAACACGTACAATGGAATGTTTACTCCCCATTCCCTCCCCCAGTATGAAATTCTAGAACAATACTGTACGAATATGTACGAATATATATGTGTTATATTGTGCAAAACGTATTTAAAAGCATTTTAATGTGCCAGTAGTGCAGCAGCATCATGAATAAAGTGCAGTTCAGTAAACAGTGCAGATGCTGTAATGAGTCCAGAAGGTCCAGCAAAGTATGACAGTGTAATGTTAATGACATGTTATGATAGTGGCAGCACTCCTAGCAGTTCAGTAGGAGCACTGCCTGTGGATTAAACTATCCTTAGTTTGAGAAATAGGATATGAACCCTGTACCTTCTGCCAAGGAATTAGAAGGACTGTAGAAGCTACCTACCTTTGATACAGAGAGTGTCTGTCCTAAAAGAAGAGGAATAAGATAAAGAAGAAGGAGGAGAAGAAGAAGAAGAAGACTTTTGACTTTTGCAAAAACACTTTATTTACACTAGCTAAATTTTTATCAAATAAAGTGCTTCATTGTGCAAAAACAAAACTGAACAAAAAAGACAACAGAAACAACAAAGAAAAAAAACAAATCACTCAAAATGGTACATTAACAACTAGGTCCTAAAAGCGTGTGCAAAGTGCAAATTCTCCTCCACAACGGAACACACAATGTCCTCGTGACACCACCGCTGTTTGAAAGCATCTAAGTCCCCAACATGTTTATAAAAGCGATGCTCTAAACAAAGTCTGGCTCTTATGTTGCACAGCCAGATCGCTTTTGCCTCTTCCCCTTTCCTGTTTTCTATTCTGTTTCTCCTGCTCAAATAGATGGCCATCTTCGCTTCGCCCGAGAGGTAGTTCAGGAGCTGCCACTTTTCTTTATTTGCTTTTTTGTCTGGAGCTCCCATGATAAAAACACTCTCCGTAAAAACTATACCAAAAAGATTAAAAACCCATGTTAAAAGAGCGAAGAAACCCGTGAGTCTCTTGCACTCTGTAAAAACATGGAAAACAGTCTCTCTAAAACCACAAAATGGACACTTGTTAAAAACAGCAGGATTAAAGGTGGAGATGAAAGAATTGCAGGCAATGGCACCGTGTAAAATTCTCCACTGGAGGTCGGCAGTATGTTTTTTTATGGGAGGTTTGTATAAAATCTGCTTCCTGCGCCCAGTCTGGTGCTCCACACAGTGGAGGCCCTGTCCTTCAGCACATTTTTGTTGGTCGCTTTTACAATGTTCATGTAAATTGTTCTCCTATCAGCTCTGTGTACTGTCATTTTTTCGGAATTTGCGACCTGGAGCAGGGGGCCGGTCAGTTCTCCGAGCCCTGGGCTCAGGTAGATCTCTGGGAACGGGTCTGCTGGGTCCGGCCTGGCTCCTCCCTGTCCGTAGCTCCTCAGCAGTCTCTTCTCCTCAGGGCAGAGGATCTGGCTCCAGAGCTGAAGAATCCTCTGGGCCACCCGGACAGAGTGCAGACCCAGCAGAGAGCCCAGGGCCTGGGCATCGCTCAGCTCCGGTCCCACTGCATCCACCAGCTGCTGAAGGCACAGGGTCTTGGAACGGCACAGCACCACCGTCAGGCCGGGTGTTTCGCTGTTGCTGACGTCCAACCTGGCATTGTGGATCAGGGGCTCTCTCAACAACCAGTACAGAGAGTCAGTCTTTGGACACCTTTTATGGTCAAAAAGGGCCCAAGACTTAAAAACGCCCTGATAAAAAGGAGGTAGCCCACTTAACTTTAAGATGTTTAAATCTGTTAAAAACAGAGCAGCATCCAGCCCCAGGTTACTCACGCGTCTGAGAATGCAGCTGCTCACCTCTCTCCACACCAAATCAGCCGGGCCGGTCAGATATCTCTGTAAAAACTGCATCCTAAAAGTGGCCATTCGGCTGGCCAGGTGGATAAGGCCCTGTCCCCCCTCCTCTCTAGATAAAAACAGCACCCCCTGCGGCACCCAGTGTAGACCCTCCCAAAAAAAATCCACCAATTTTTTTTGTATTTGGGCAAGTAGCCCTGAGGGAGGGTCCACACAGGTAAGACGGTGCCACAGTTGGGATGCCACAAGGTTATTTAAAACCAACACTCTACCTTTAAAAGACATCTGAGGGAGCAGCCATTTCCACTTGGAAAGCTTCCCTTCTATCTTTTCTGTGACGTCCTCCCAGTTCTTCAGGACTACAATTTCCTTCCCCAAGAACACACCCAGGTACTTGAAGCCATCCTTTCTCCAGACCATGTTCTGGGGAAGAACCGGGAGACCGCCACTCCACTCACTGACAGCGAGGGCCTCACTTTTCTTCCAATTCACCCTCGCTGCCGATGCTGAACTAAACTCCCTCACGATGTCAACTAAAACGTCTATGTCAGTCTGGTCCCTAACAAAAACAACAACATCATCTGCATACGCTGATAAAACCAAGTTTCCATTAAAACCAGGTAAAAACAGCCCTTGCAGTTTCGAGCGTATTTTGCTGAGGAGGGGTTCTAGGGAGAGTGCATAGAGCATGCCAGACAGAGCACAGCCCTGCCGGACCCCTCTACACACTCTAAAAGGAGCACACAAACCACCGTTGAACTTCAGCACACTCTCAATGTTATTATACAACACCTTGATCTTGGCTATGAAACCAGCGCTGAACCCAAACTTCTCCATTACTTTCCAGAGGAAGCTGTGCTCAACGCGGTCGAAAGCCTTTTCCTGGTCTAGAGAAATCAGACCAGTATTAATGTCCAATGAGCTGGAGACCTCCAAAACATCTTGAATTAGGTGGACATTGTCCACCATGGACCTGCCGGGCACACAGTAGGTTTGGTCCTGGTGGATGACCTGCTCCACAGCCCTCCCCAGCCTGGTGGCCAAAGCCTTGGACAGAAGTTTGTAATCCACACACAGCAGAGACACAGGGCGCCAGTTCTTGATGTCCTGCAGGTTTCCTTTTTTTGGGAGCAGTGTGATCACCGCTCTCCTGCAGGACACTGGCATAGAGCCAGAGGCCAGACTCTCATTAAAAACGTCAAGAAGGTAATTTGACAAGACGTCCCAGTAGGCTTTATAAAACTCCACGGAGAGGCCATCGATACCAGGAGCCCGCCGTCCCTGCATGCCTTGCAGGGCAGTCTGCAACTCCTGGATCGTTAACGGCCCTTCGAGCTGTGAGTTGGCCTCCTCGGAGACCTGAGGTAGTCCATTCCAGAACCCCTCGGACAGAGTTTCCCCCTCCTCATACTCACTTGTGTATAGGGTGGAATAAAAACTCACAGCTCGCCTCCTGATCTGGCTTGGCTCTGTTATTTCCTGCCCTGTGCCTGACAGCAGCGAGTGGATCACTCGCCTCTGCCCATTCTTCTTTTCCAGGCCGAAGAAGAAGCTAGTGGGAGCATCCATCTCATTTATGTTTAAAAACCGGGACTTCACTAGTGCACCCTGAACTTTTACATCCAGCAGGTTGGCTAAAGCCATCTTTTTCTCTTTGAGGATTTCAATATATCCTCGATCTCCTGTGGTCTCATGTATTGTTTCGAGTTCCACTATATCACTCTCCAGGTCTTTCATAGACCTAATGATGTCTTGTGTGACATTGAGGGTGTGCTGTTGGCAGAGTAATCTTATCTCGGTCTTACCATGGTCCCACCACTGCCTAAGACTGCTAAACTCTCCCTTCCTCTGCCTAAAAACACTCCAAAAATAAATAAGGGCCTCTTTAAAATGTTTATCAAATGTTAAAACCGAGTTAAAATGCCAATATGCACTTCTGGGTAAAACATTTCTAATAAAAACATCACATAAAAGCAAAGAATGATCCGTAAAACCAGCAAGTGATATACTGCACAATTTAAAAGTGTTAAAATGATGCTTAAAACAATAAAAACGATCTAACCTAGCTGAAGAAATTCTATTCTCCCTGATGTGGGACCAGGTGTACTGCCTGTTGTCTGCGTGCATCCTTCTCCATACATCCACCAGGCCGTGGGAGTGGACCAGCTGCCTCAGAGCATGCTGGGATGCTGGATGCGGCTCTGCATGGTTGCGATCTAAAAAAGCATTTTCTGTACAATTAAAATCCCCACCCAAGAATAGAAAATCCTCCGTGGCACAACCGTTTAAAACATCATTCACTTTGAGTAAAAACACCTTCCTCTCTGTACCGTTTGTTGGAGCATAGACATTTACAAAAAACACTGTAAAAAGGTCAAACCGTGCTTTTATTAAAAGCAACCTCCCATTGATAAAATGCTCGACCTCCAGTGAGACAGGCTTAAAAGACTTGGAGAGGAGGAAGCCCACCCCCCCACTGAGAGAGGTGTTGTGGCTTAAAATGACTTCCCCCTCCCACTCCTTCTTCCAGTCCGTCTCATTAAAACCATCGCTGTGAGTCTCTTGTAAAAAGAGGACATCGACATGTTTTATTTTTGCGGTTTGAAAAATGAGAGCCCTCTTCCTTTCCTCTCTGGCTCCGTTTACGTTCAAGCTTCCTACTCTAAAAGTGTCCATTAAGAGTGAGATATTAAAGATAAAATAAAATAAAATAAAAACAAATAAATTAAACACACGCATTGAGTTTTCTGAACTCACCGCTACCCATTTGCCTCCTTATTTTGGTCACCATTCTTTTGAGCCTAAATATCTCCAGCTCGTCCAAGACAGACAGCTCCCTTCGGTTCATATGGAACCTTGCTGATGCACAGAAAACGGCCAAGTCTGGGAAATATTCCTCTACTACCACATTATGTTGGTTTTTTGTCTGCACCAGGTAATTTTTTATCATCTCAGCCGTGTACATTTTTTTTTGTTGGCTACTGCTCAAAGCACCTGGCACATCGCTGCTGTCAGACGCACAATCATCCCAGCTCTCCTCCACCTGTCCTTGCTCTCTTCCTTCCTTTCCCTCACTCTCCACTTTACTGCTCTTTGCAACGGTTGATGCATTTATTTTATTACTCCTGCGTTTAGTAGTCTTTTTTTAATTTATCATTTCTGTTGCCGCCTCCTCTTCCTCCATCTCAGCAACCTCCACCTGCTCCCCCCATGTTTTCTGCTCCTCTCCTGTTTTTTCCATATATGTTTCACTCTCCATATCTCCCTCCTGTGTTTTACTGACTTCACCTGTCTCTACACTTTCTTTTGCCAAATCACCTTGTGGTTCATTGCTTATCTCAGGGGTTTCACCCTTTTTTTTTGTTTTTTTATCTTTATTTCCCCCATCCCCCTTTTCTTCTGCTTCACACAAAACCACCACCTCATCCTCCTGAACGTAACCACCTACACCCTCACCCTGTGCAACACCACAGTCCCCCAAGCCGGACACATCACCAGAAACGCGCTGTATACCTCGCCCTCGCCCGCGCCCGCTCCGCGTCCGAGACGTCACACCGCGCGCCACCGCCGACTGCTCAGGAGCAGCGCTGCCGTCAGCAGCAGCGGCCGCCTCCGGAGGGGGGGCCCCCCCCACCGCAGCGGCCGCGTTAGCGGCCGCCACAGTGGGAGGCACCCCTCCCTCAGCAGCAGCCACCTGCTGTTCCATTGCAACCGGCGCATCAGCCGCTGGCGCGGCAGTCCGCCCCGGCGCAGCCACGGGCGGTTTCGGCGCAACAGCCGCGGGTGGGCCTGGCGCAGCGGCGGACGACCCCGCCGCTGGCGCGTTAGACGGCCCAGCCGGCGCGTTGGACGGCCCGGCCGCCGGCGCGTTGGACGACCCAGCCGGCGGCGCGTTAGAAGGCCCCGCCGGCGCGTCATCCGGACCAGGCGGAGCCGGGTCCCCGCGCTTCGGACAGGCACTCACGGTGTGCCCCTCTTCCCCACAACCAAAACACTTCATAACCGATGAAGTTGCAAAAATCACGTAGTCATAATCATCTACTTTAACGTGAAAGCGGAGGTTAAGCTCCGTATTCCGATTGTTCAGTAACACCTGTCTACGGTGAGACACTACGTGTTTCAGTAACTGAGACTTACATCCAGACAGCATCTTTTTCATAGGAGAAACAAGTTTACCATGCCTGGACAGTTCTCTACTGAGGAACTCATCGGTTATGAAGGGGGGAACATTTGACAGTATAACTTTAGTTGCGGGCAGCATCAGCGGCTGCACCTGTACAAACAACTCTCTCACCGTGATGCCCGTCTCGATGACGCAGTTCACCTTCTCCACCTGATCCAGAAAGATCACCACCGCGCTGTTCATCCGCGCCAAGGACTTGATGCTTCCGTGTCCGACCTTCTCCCCCACGGCCAGCCCGATCTCCTCCACAGTGCACGCGAAGCTGGCGGAGATCTTAATGCCATGCTTCCGCGTGAGGTTGGCAAAGTCTCCATTTACCATGGCGCCGTCAGACGCCGGCAGGAGAAGCCCACACAAACACCCCACACACACCACCCAAAAGCACGAAAAGTAACGCAAAACAAACTACCACCTATAAACGATGTTAAATTGAACCCATTACACAAGAAATAAACGGTAAATATGACGACAAACGTCTCGCTCCTCTCTCTCTTTTACCCTCCGAAAAATCCCAGCATGCACCAGGAAAGAAGAAGAAGAAGACTCCCACTGCCTAGTGGGTGCGTTGTTTAGCTCATTAAATAATTAGGCTTTGAAAAGGGCCCCCCTGAACACAGAAGGGAGAACATTGGGAACAAGTGTGTGTGTGTGTGTGTGTGTGTGTGTGTGTGTGTGTGTGTGTGTGTGTGTGTGTGTGTGTGTGTGTGTGGCAGCTGCCCAGAGAGTTACTGGAAGTGGGGGGTGAGGGAATAGAATAAGGACATATAAAAGACTGATAGATAGAGAGAGAAGGAGGGAGAGCTGAATGGAGTAATGGAGGTGGAAGAGGGGGAGAGAGAGAAACAGAGAGATGTAGTGAGAGAGAGAGAGAGAGAGAGAGAGAGAGAGAGAGAGAGAGAGAGAGAGAGAGAGAGAGAGAGGTAGTGAGAGAGAGATAGTGAGAGAGAGGGAGAGGGGGGGGGGAGAGATGGAGAGAGAGAGAGAGGTAGTGAGAGAGGTATAGTGAGAGAAGGAGAGAGAGGTAGCGAGAGAGAGGGCGTGTGTGTGTGTGTGTGTGTGTGTGTGTGTGTGTGTGTGTGTGTGAGAGAGAGAGAGAGAGAGAGAGAGAGAGAGAGAGAGAGAGAGAGAGAGAGAGAGAGAGAGAGAGAGAGAGAGAGAGAGAGAGAGAGAGAGATAGTGAGAGAGAGAGAGAGAGAGAGAGATAGTGAGAGAGAGATAGTGGGAGAGGGGGGAGAGATGGAGAGAGAGAGGTAGTGAGAGAGGGGGGGAGAGATGGAGAGAGAGAGGTAGTGAGAGAGAGGGAGAGGGGGGGAGAGATGGAGAGAGAGAGAGAGGTAGTGAGAGAGGTATAGTGAGAGAAGGAGAGAGAGGTAGCGAGAGAGGGTGTGTGTGTGTGTGTGTGTGTGTGTGTGTGTGTGAGAGAGAGAGAGAGAGAGAGAGAGAGAGAGAGAGAGAGAGAGAGAGAGAGAGAGAGAGAGAGAGAGAGAGAGAGAGAGAGAGAGAGAGAGGGCATCCGAGGTTGACTTGTCACCAGCTGTCAACAGTGTTGCAGGCTGAGGAGGGAGCTGAGTAGATAATCAGCTTTGTTAGCAGCGCCGCTAAAACCAATCTAGAGCAAACCTGAAGGATCAGACACACCAGCTGTCTGCCCCAGCAGGCTGACAGACAGACAGACAGGCAGACAGACAGGTTGAGAGACAGACAAACAGGCTGAGAGACAGAGGGGCTGACAGACAGACAGACTGAGAGACAGATAGACAGGCTGCCAGATAGATAGGCAAACAGCCAGTCAGGGCAGGGACACCATGGGGCACATAAGACTGTGTTTCACTGTGTGCCGCTACCTGGCCATTCTGACTAATCAGAGACCACCGCAGTACTGTCATTCAGAACCTCTGGGTTGGAAGAGAGAGAGAGAGAGAGAGAGAGAGAGAGAGAGAGAGAGAGAGAGAGAGAGAGAGAGAGAGAGAGAGAGAGCTGGAGAGAGAGAGAGAGACAGGGAGTACGAGGGTTATAAGTAAGGAGAGAGACCATCAAGTCATTCATCATGTAATCATCAAATGATAAATGACATCAAGATGGACCTCCATGGCGACCCTGACTCAGGCCCCCTGTTGACAAGCCGCTACACGGGCCTCACAGTCACTGATGTCCACATCGCCTCCCCTGGGATCACAACAACCCTCCGTCCTGATCCTCTGTCCATTGTCTCATTAGCAGGTCTGTCACCCCGCCGCTGATCCCCGGGGTGACCCAGGATGACCGCTGGGTGATTAGCCTTATTATACACCACCTGAGCCTGAGCAGGACACCTGAGATACACCCACACACACACACACACGCACGCACCCAAGCACACGCACGTACACGTGCACACAGACACACACACACCATTGCATTGGTGTGACAGATTAAACTGTCTGTACGTGGTGAGTTGTGTCTCATCTTTATGTCATATTACGTCAGGTTATGTCACTAGTTCTGTATATATATATATATATACGTATATATATGACAACAACATATTTTATGTGTTTTCTTTCTTAGACAATATGTGCCGTTTGCTCTTAAATGCGCTCATAGAATATTCTTTGTTGACAAATATTTCATTCAAACGTTACTTAAAACAAACTTCTACTGCACCATGTGTTCCTCTGTGTGTCTATGTGCGCATGAGGGTCTTTGTGTGTGTGTGTGTGTGTGCATGTGGGTCTTTGTGTGTGGGTGGGTGTGTGTGTGGGTGGGTGTGTGTGTGTGTGTGTGTGGGTGTGTGTGTGTGTGTCTGTGGGTGCCTGCTGTGTTTTGTCTGTAAGGATCTCGCATTCAAACAACCATGCATGCCTGCTTTTGTATGTGTGTGCATGCATGTATCCATGTGTACGTGTGTGTGTGTGTATGTGAGAGTTGTTTTGTGCAGTGCCATGAATATAGGCCAGTCTCTGACCGGCCGATCATTGAAGACCGGGGGTGGGGTGGGGGGGGGGAGGGGGGGCAGGGTGTGCAGGGGAGGGGGGGGGGCAGATCCCACTTAATCTGCAGTTAACGGCTGTTTAAACAACCTCCATAAATGTTTAATGGTGTTGCCTATGCTCTATTGAATAGAAGGCATTTTACTTCATGCAAAAACAGGCGGTCGTGGGGGGGGGGTGGGGCCTCCGGGGGTCCCCCAGACATGCCATGTAATGTGTGTGTGTAAGAAGGCGGCCATTATCAGCCTTCACAATGACACAATTCAGCGTGCGCCGTGTGTCTGTCGGGCCCCGTGGCCCTCGCTGCATCAGGGCCCCTCGCCCGCTGATGGCTATCTAATTGGAGGAGCGGGAGCTCAAGGAACTAATGTTTTAAAACGCCGCCGCTGTCACACATCCTGGGGGGTTTACGCACAATGGAGTCTCTTGGGCACGTGGGGACGTGGACCACGGCCTGGTGGAATGAAGCTCAATAAAAACAACCAACCAGGGTGGAGCTGAACAGATAAGATACACAAACATTTTTTTGTACTATATATGTACGTTCCTCTTACTTAATTAGTATTTTAAAAACAACAAATTCCAAAAGCTCTGATTCAGGTTATAGTTTGCAGAAAAGGGGACATGTGTTGGTCTACCGAGTTGGTCTCTCTCTCTCTCTCTCTCTCTCTCTCTCTCTCTCTCTCTCTCTCCCCCACACACACACACACACACACACACACACACACACACACACACACACACACACACACACACACACACACACACACACACACACACACACACACACACACACACACAGAAGCCAGTGGGTCCTCCTATAGCCCTCATGGTGATTTACCGTCGGTCTCCACCCTCCCCTAATGAGACCCTCCACTCCACCTCTGTGTGTTTTCACTGGGCACCACCACCAGAGGAGGGGGGGGGCAGAGGGCGCCCCTGATTGCTTGCCCTCATTAAGGGGGCTGCTTCCAGTGAC
>CM051000.1:38244872-38252372 GCA_027704905.1 Muraenolepis orangiensis | reverse complement strand
GAAGAGTATTTGCCATTTGCAACAAGTACAATGGAATGCTTACTCCCCATTCCCTCCCGCAGTATGAATTACTAAAACAATAGGGGTTAAGGGTTAAGTTGAAGTTAGCACAAAGATAAAGCCCTTTTTTTTTAAACCGCAAACAGCATCCATTACAATAGATGTGAGCAGTAGAGTAGATTAGAGTCAAATACGAGCAGATATAGTCAAGTCGCTGGGTTTCCATCTAACAGTCAAATTTCAAGTGAACTTTTGGAAGTTCGCACAAAACCCCAAAAAAAAAGGAAATGGCAATTAGTTGTGTTTCCATCAACTAGTTGGAGCGAACAAACTATGTCAGCGATGACGGATATCGGGCGGTGACATAAGCCGTGTTTTATAGGAATCCTTGAGAAGAAAACGACAGCGTAAGTCACGTGAGTTCAAAGTTCGCTACGTCAGAATTGATTCAGCAAAGTTGTTTCCATCTCTGCTTTTGCGAATGAACTTGATTTGAATCAGTCAAAAACCACCTCAAGCGAGCGTATCAACTTTAATGGGAATCAGAGGAAGTTGATTCGAATTTGGCCGTTTCCTCAACATTTTCTAATGCGAGAAAATCGAGAAATCGAGAAATCAAAATATGGTGATGGAAACCCAACTAATAACAGAGCGCGAGAGTGGAGTAGGGAATTTGTGTGTGTGTGTGTGTGTGTGTGTGTGTGTGTTGGTCAGCGTGCATGCTTCCATGGGAGCTGCACCGCGGCAGCTGAGCGGCCGGTGGCTTTAGGAGTGAGACACAGGCGGCATAGGGACCCTGTGCTTTAGCCGGCGCGGTGCGCTAGCTAGCTAATCCCCCGGCCGGGCTCTTAATTGCATGCGTGTTGTCGGGCCCTCGGAGAGGACCATTGACCATGCTAACAAAGGTCTGGGGGTACGTGGATCAGGCCCCCTTCACCCTCCACACCACCCTCCTCTACATCCAGCAGACGGCCAGTCAGTGCTCTGATTAATCTGGCCTAAGGTGGTGTGTGTGTGTGTGTGTGTGTGTGTGTGTGTGTGTGTGTGTGTGTGTGTGTGTGTGTGTGTGTGTGTGTGTGTGTGTGTGTGTGTGTGTGTGTGTGTGTGTGTGTGTGTGTGTGTGTGTGTGTGTGTGTGTGTGTGTGTGTGTGTGTGAGTGCGTGTGTGCGTGTGGTTCGTCCTTCAGTCATTCCTCATTAGGGCTTGTAAATGCTGGATAAACACACACTCCGTTGAGTCCTCATACCAACACTGATTTAACCAATCAGGGGGAGGGGGTTACCTGTCCCTGGAGACACCTGAATGCCTGAATGAAAGGGTGGATGGTTGGCTGGCTGGGGGTACGACTCGGTGGATGGCTGAATGACTAAACACATGGTGAATAGATGAATGAATGACACAGTGTTCTGCCGGGTCCGGGTTTTAGCGGAACGTCTTAGCTGTGCAGTTGTCGTCGACCAATAGGATCTTTCCTTAGCGAGAGAGAGAGAGAGAGAGAGAGAGAGAGAGAGAGAGAGAGAGAGAGAGAGAGAGAGAGAGAGAGAGAGAGAGAGAGAGAGAGAGAGAGAGAGAGAGAGAGAGAGAGAGAGAGAGAGAGAGAGAGTGAGAGAGAGTTACTTTGATTATTTCAAATGTTATATTATTCTGTCCGGAATAATTAGGACACAATAATCAAGTAATGAAGAAAAATAAAGATTGATAGCTTTTGTGTGTGTGTGTGTGTGCATGTGTATTTGTGTGTGTGTGTGTGTGTGTGTGTGTGCATGTGTGTGTGCGCGCGCGTGTGAGTGTGTAATGTAAAGTAACACCCTTGGGTGTCCGAAACTCTGTACATGTGGTGAATTGGTGTGTGTGCGCGTGTGCCTCCATGTGTGTGCATGTGTGTGTGCGTCCGTGTGCATGTGTGTGTGCCCGTGTGGGTGTGCAATGTAAAGTAACACCCTTCATGTCCGGGGGGGGGGGGGATGAAACACACTCTTCCTTCTGCAGAGGGTTTCAGCGGCACACTGAAATGTGAAATATGCACGGAGCCATAAGTTGGGACAAAGCCTTCATCATCTCCCAGGTTATTGATACTATTGGCCAACATAAAGGAAAGCAGGGGACGAGAGATCACAGAGAGACCCACGGGTCCCCATGACGACACACTAGCGCCGTCAGAAGCCTCTGCATCAGCTCACTGTCTCTCATCACTATCGTCACTATGGCCGAGATACGGTCCTCACGTAAAATGGACAAAATGGTAAAATGGACTGCCTTTTATATATATTTATATATATATTCTCACGTGTATCTCTCTGGATCACATTGATTGGGGGGGAAATGTCTTTTCTTCCCTCTTTTAAAAAAAGAGGAAAGTTCTTAAGTTACTGGTTTAATGTGTTAAAGTGAAAGGCTCTGATACTGAATCTGAACCCGTGCCTTTTACTTGTCAACCAGGAGGACCCCATACTGTCCTGGGTGACAGCCAGCAGAGGGCCATGAACATGCCTGCACAGAACGTAACAGGCGTGTTGGGAGATTAATCAGACTAAACCTTTACCTCTTTGTGGGTTGGAGATGCCTTTAGTCAAAGGAGAAGTACTGTGATACAAAGCCATATCTCCACTCCACTCCACTAATTTATAACAAAGTCTCAGGGGCCCGGCTAAATATTAAGAAGAAAAAGAAGGGTGGATTATGTGTGTGTGTGGCATTAGAAAACCGCCTCAGCCCAGTATCAACGAGACATCTCTTTATCGTTATCATGGGAAGATGACGTGTAGTCCATTGTGGGAGCTCATCTCTGGGCAGGGCCCGGCCAGCTTCTCCGGATGTAGCCACGACACGTACTTTAGCGCACTGCTATGAAAACATCTGGAGGAAGGATGGAGGAAGGTGGGAACAGAAGGAGGAATCTAGTCTGTCTCTCGTGTGTCTGGTCTGAGATGTGGGTGAGAAGAATGAGCTGACTAAGAGCGATGGTTATCAGGTTATTGGAAGGGGAACACACCTGGAGGGTATGTTGGGAAGGAGACAGGGCTGGAGTCTCTTTAAAGGACTATGACATTATTTTAAACGTTGAATCAATTATACATGCACTGTATAAATATAGGAAAACTAAACGTCCGCTCGAAGCATTGCGGTCAATTCTAATTTTACTGATGACTAATGACTTATGAGTGTTTGGGTCAGGGTTAGGGTTAGGCAACATTCAAAGCTTGAATTTAGCTCAATAGTCAAAGGTACAATATGCAAAGAGGTGTTGTTAAAAATGTGCTATAAAACACTTTGTCAAGTAGATGCTGACTTTAACGCTACATGGATCCAAGTGAATTACTACGAACAGCAGCAGCAGTGAGAGGGAGAGGAAGGGGCAGAGGGCACACTGTTTCATTTACAAATGTAGGCCGCAAACAAACAAAACCCACAAATAGTGCAAATTGTAGCTTTAAGTTTAGCTACAAAATTGGGGAGGGTAAACGTGAATCACATTTGACAATTACATCCACGTGACTCAATTAATCTGATGTTGTAAACCCTGAAATCGGACTCCATCGCCAACCCCTAAATCACCTTTTTTTCATATTTTCACGATGACGTAAGTCGGGTTTCCATCACCATATTTAGATTCCAAATTTGTAGACATTATAGACATTGTAGACAATATTAGAAAATGTTGTTGGAAACGGCTAAATTCAAACCCTCTGATTTGCATAAAAGTTGATAGCTTGCTTGAGGTGGTTTTTCACTGATTCAAATTGAGTTCATTCGCAAAAGCAGAGATGGAAACAACTTTGCCAAATCAATTCTGACTAAAGTGTTCCTATGACCCCAAAACACGGCTTATGTCACCGCCCGATATCCGTCATCGCTGACATAGTTTGTTCGCTCCAACTAGTTGATCGAAACACAACCTATTTGCTTCAACTGTAAGATGAAAACGCAGTTATAGCTTGTCAATTACAAGAGATTGACAAGTTAAAGTCAAATCTATCAAATTAAATAATAAAGCAAAATGAATAAGAACAACAACAACAGAAAGAGAACAGAACATGAACTCTGACGAGCCAAAGCTCATCAGCTCCATGAACTGGTTTTATATATATATTAAATACCAATGATGCGGTACAGCACAAACTAGATTGTAAAGAGTCCTCCCTTGGTCTCCCTTCTGTACCAGGCCTGTGTTCCGCCCGGCGCCATCCGAGGACAACAGTACCATGTGTCCTGCAGTGATGCCTGGGCAAAGAGACAGACAGACAGGCAGACAGACGCAGCCAAGAAAAACCAACACACAAACAAAACATAATAGCAATAAAGAGTATATAATCTCTCATGCTCTAATCCGGGTCATTGTCAGGGACATTGTGCGCATCCGCCCTCTCCAGACTTAAGTCCCATTCATCAGCTTTGCTTGGAAAATACACATTTGTCAGGGGGGCAAAGAGGGTGACGGACAGGGAACGTTGGATTGGGAAAATGACAAAAAGAAAGTCAGTAGGAAAATAAACATAAAGCATGCAAGGATGTTAATACTATATAAATATATGTATGTATACAGATACTCAGGGCTTAGCCAGCAGGGCTGCTGTCATGCTGTGTTTCATTTATTTTCAAGAAATCTGAAATCCCCTCTGTTGACTGGGTTTGGTGTGGTGTGTGTTGTGTGTGGTGTGTGGTGTGTGTGTTGTGGAGTGTGTGTGTGTGTGTGTGTGTGTGTGTGTGTGTGTGTGTGTGTGTGTGTGTGTGTGTGTGTGTGTGTGTGTGTGTGTGTGTGTGTGTGTGTGTGTGTGTGTGTGTGTGTGTGTGTGTGTGTGTGTGTGTGTGTGTGTGTGTGTGTGTGTCTATATATATATATAACATATAGTCTAGGCGAGAACTCCAAGAGAACTTAGAACATCTAGACTCCATTATAGACTGGTACGCCTATAATGGGATTTGGTGAGATTACTGCAATTATACTGGTTGTTACAGGGGTAGATTTCTGGGTAGCCCACCACAAAGTTCTTCTGTATTCCCCGGGTCAAACGCCAAGCGGAGATAGAGAGCGGGGACAGGGGAGTAGTTGTGTACCTCTAGTTGAGGGCCCAAACACACCAAAGCTCAAACATGGAGCACGAGCCAGAAGCTGAACCTTCTCGCGTCCTTCACCCCGGAGGCGTGTCTAATCGTCCTCGTCTTCACCCCGGAGGCGTGTCTAATCGTCCTCGTCTTCACCCCGGAGGCGTGTCTAATCGTCCTCGTCTTCACCCCGGAGGCGTGTCTAATCCCCCCGCAGACTCACTCGTCGAGGTCATTTAAACCGATCACTGACTCAATTACGCCACAGACCGAATGGACCCCACATCCAAAAAATATGAGCTCCACTCTGCAATGCGCTGCGGTGCTGAGTGAGGAACACCGGGGCGGCATGGACCCTTGACCCTTGAGCTTTGGTGCCTTTCGGCAGTAGGGTTGTGGGTTTAATTCCCCAGGCCCGAATGAAATACCCATCTGGAACAAAGGTGTGATTGTGACTGGACCGGACCTGTCTATGGCTGGGCTCGCTCTAGACAGGGTATCATTGACATTGTAGTGTTTGTGGGTACACTGTATCCCGCAGATTTCCAAACAAACATGCCCTCACGCTCACACAACACAACACAACACTAAGGGAAGTGACCCAAGACTGTTGGGTCCCACACACACACACACACACACACACACACCCATACACACACACACATACACAGGTGACTCTCCCGTGAGAGACTCACTCCCACACACACACACACACACACACACACACACACACACACACACAGGTGACTCTCCCGTGAGACACTCACTCCCACACACATACACACACACACACACACACACCCATACACACACACACACACAGGTGACTCTCCCGTGAGACTCACCCACACACACACACACACACACACACAGGTGACTCTCCTTGGAGGGACTCACCCACACACACACACATACACACACATGTGACTCTCCCATGAGACTCACCCACACACACACACACACACACACACACACACACAGGTGACTCTCCTTGGAGGGACTCACCCACACACACACACATACACACACAGGTGACTCTACTGTGAGGGACTCAACCACACACACACACACACACACACACACACACACACACAGGTGACTCTCCTTGGAGGGACTCACCCCCACACACACACACACACACACACAGGTGACTCTCCCGTGACTCCCAGGACTTACCTAACGGATCCTGCCAAGCTAGAGCATCTTTTAGTTGCTTACAACCTCTGTGGCATGACTGGCTCTTACCTTGCCTCCAAGATGTGGAACGTGATAAAGAGGGAGGGAAAGAAAGACCGAGGTCAAGACTACAGAAGAAGGTCCCGACGACAACAACAAACGAACAACAACAACATCAGGTTCCAGACAGCGTCCTCGGGGCCTTCCTCTGAGACCGTCTGCGGCCTACATCGGGTGGCCGATTGTGGCGGATGGTCGTGAATTGTTTACCCTCCGTCAATGGCTTCTCCCCAACGCCGACTCCGGTCTATCTTTCACAGGGGAATAATATGGTCGTCTTCTTTTCAAAGGGATCACCCCGGGGTCTATAAAACATCCTTTGTGCTGGGGCTTTGTCCCTCAAATACCTTTAGTGTGGACACAAAGCTACAGCCAGGCGCATGGGGTGCCCAGGTAACCGGAGCGCAGGCCCCTGGGTTTGTGTGAAGGGCCCCATGTATCGGATACTCATGGGTGATGAGTTCACTCACCTGAAGCCTCATCTGCTCCAGCCATCAATCTCCACAAGCAAGCCCTGCAGATGTTTCTTCAACCCTGTTTTTTTGTTCTTTATTCTTTCTTTCCACTCTCTTCTTCAAATGTAAAAAAAAAAATTGAAAGAAAGAAAGGAAGAAAAGCATAAAAATGGCACAAACAGCGTAAGTCACATGGCGTGTCTACGCACGCATAAAGGGATAAAGGGACACAACACATCACACATAAAGCGTGGCCATTTGGGAATCTGTTTCCTGGTTCTTCAGGGTGTCCTAAGTGCTCTCTAGCAGCATGGGCCCATTGTTACCAGGTTCAAGTGCTGAAGGTGTTTTGAAGGTATGTCTGGGTGGTGTTGACAACAGGATGACTGGTGTCTTTCATCATCGCTCTCTCCCCTGTCTGCCCTCTCTTACACACACACACACACACACACAGACACACACACTCATAAACACACACACACACTCACACTCATCCGTCCCGTCCCGCCCGTGCATGGTGAACTTGTGTAATGGCACATCAAAGTTCCCTGTACTTAATCACCAGAGCTGTGGCCAAAAGCCCACAACAAAAGCCCAAAACATAGAGGGGGGAACTCCATGACCCTTGACCCCCCCCCCCCCCCCCCCCTTACCCTGTCAGGCCCCCTCCCTCTCGTGAGGAATCAAGGCTTTCAGATGTGGCCCACATGAAACCATCGCCAGCTCCTTTATTATCAACCCCCCCCCCCCCCCCCCGCCAGCCACT
>CM051000.1:38234872-38239872 GCA_027704905.1 Muraenolepis orangiensis | reverse complement strand
ACACACACACAAACACTACACACTATTCCAGTACAAACCTACTCTTGTTTGTTGGAGAACGGAGGAGATCAAAGCCAAGCCACTTGGAGAAATAGTCACATCCGAATAGTCACATCCAAACCTTAATGGTTCCCTGTGGTCTTATGGGAAGTGACAGAGAGAGCGTGAGTTATCCAAGATCTCACTCACTACTCCCCCACTGAGATCCCCCCGGCTGGGGTTTTTTGTGTGGTCAATCAGTTTCCCAGACACCACCACACCACAATAGGAAAACCAATATTTATGTCTGTATCTATCTATCTATCACTAGTGACTACTAGTCGACCAGCCCCTTCACTTCAACACAGGGGCCAGGAAAGTTAGAAAGGTCCCTTTGACAGCCCTCTGCTCTCCCCCCCCCCCCACCCCCTGCTCCCACAACCCCACCCCTTCCCCCCCCACCCCCCCACCCCCCAACCCTGCACTTCACCTCCATCAACAAAAAAAGAGCTTTGAAGTGGTGGCAAGATGGTGTGCGCAAACAACAACCTAAAGCACACCGACATAAAGCCAACGACCAACACGGCCCTCTAGCCCCCGAGGCTAGGAAACAGCCACTTTATAGGGCTGTTTCTTAGCCCCCGAGGCTAGGAAACAGCCACTTTATAGGGCTGTTTTGTTAGCCTTCCGGACGGACGCTCTTTTGTGAAGACACTTTGAGAGAATGTCTAAAGAAGAGGAGGATTGAACAAACGGTTGAACAAACGTCTGGACAGCCACCTTGCTGCTGGGAGCCTGCCTCCCTTGTGTTGTGTTTGCGTTTTTTAACAAGTTGTTGCCTGTTTTTCTCAAGACCAACACACACACACACACACACACACACAACACTGGGGGACACACTTGTGTGTTTCTCAACCCACACTCAAACATCAGAGACAGAATGCCGTCCACCATTCTGTTGTGAACGCTACAGTGAGACCCTGAGATTACGAGATGATGATGATGGTGGTGATGAGGATGATGATGATATGGGTTGACAATAAGATGTTGATTCACAAAAGGCTGTTTTGTTCCCCTTCTGGAAGGTCAATAGAAGACAAGGATGGAGGAGGTGACTCATCTCCCTACTGCGTCAGTGGGAGCATGTTTACAGATGTTTCCCGACTATGAGAACTGTTCAACTTTTCGGTCTATGGGGTTGTTTGTTTGTGTTTATGTGTGTATGACGTTTATTTGCATTATTACTAAGCCAAGAACAAATGATTGCAGTTATTGACGCAAAAGGCGTCCATTAGAACATTGAATACTTCATAAACACTTAATGACTCACGAATTCTAATGAAATCAGGTTTAGAATTTAACCAGTTTTGGTGGGCGAGTGTGACAGTGGTTCTGGGTTAGACACCGGGGCTTCTGGACTGTGGCTTTGTCTTAAGAAGCAGGAAGTGTTGCTCCACATCCCTTGTTAAATTGGCCTGTATTATATTGGACACTTCACACTATAGAGAAAGCCCCGGCCTTTCAAACCAACACATGTTGGTTTGACCAGAGGGAAGCCGGCTACAACTAGAAGCCCATTTTGGAGAGGCCACTATAGGCCTACCTATTTTAAAATATATATATAAATATATAAATATAAACATATATATATTTATATTCTAGTCACTTATTGAAAAATCTAACAAATAATCTAACTAAATCTAACACAAAAACAAATAATAATACTTGATGTCCCCGATATCCAAACGGTACCCTGGATT
Organism: Muraenolepis orangiensis; assembly: GCA_027704905.1. Taxonomy (NCBI): domain Eukaryota; kingdom Metazoa; phylum Chordata; class Actinopteri; order Gadiformes; family Muraenolepididae; genus Muraenolepis; species Muraenolepis orangiensis. The sequence goes on along the minus strand of CM051000.1, from coordinate 38,238,133 downwards.
CCATTACACGTTTACAAATGGAACTACGAATGTACTTAAGTATCAACAGATTCATGTTTGTATTGTTTCAGGTGTGCTTGTAATAAAGTAGTAATCTATTGTAATTCTCTTTTCTGCCAGATGAGGGCGGCATTTTCCAACATATTTTGACTATACTGAGACGCATTTCGCAGACCATAGGCCTACGTTTGAATACATAAATGGATACATTAACTAATCGACCGACATTATTATTATTATTATTATTATTATTTTTTAAACATGACCTTAATTATCAGCCTGTAAAGCAATAATCATATTTATGTGTGTGTAGCAATCCAAAGACCATGCATTAACTGTGTGTAAAATGCCATGGCTCTTCATTTGCAAACTTTGGAAAGACAATTTCAAAGCGCTAACCATTTATTGTATATTAATTCATATTTATTAATGTATTCCAGTGATAAATAATACTTTTTCTTTCTTTTCATTTGAGTCTTGCTAAATGGATATCTTTGTAGGCCTCTCTAGTGAATTAATCAGTGCTCCCTGTCCAAACTACCACCAACTATCCAAATATCAGCAATGCATTTCTCAGCAGTTTACGTTTATTTTGAACCCTGACAAAACAAACCGCTGTGGAGTGACGGCCATTCAGCTGAAGCTATAGACCTAGTCGTGGAAATATCAGCAATGGTCTGGGCCAAGCACTCTGAGGCTGTTTACAAGAAGGGCCAGAGCCGTCTCTACTTCCTGCGGAGGCTCCGGTCCTTCAACGTTTGTAACAAGATGCTGAATATGTTCTACCAGTCGGTGGTAGCCAGTACCATCTTCTCCGGTGTCGTGTGCTGGGGAAGCAGGTTGAGGTCAGCAGATGCCAACAAGATCAGCAGGATCGTCAGGAAGGCTGGCGCTGTCCTGGGGGACCAGCTGGACTCCTTGTTGGTGGTGTCTGAGAGAAGGATGCTGCGCAAGCTGCGTAGTATCCTTGACAACAACTCTCACCCTCTCCATCAGGTGCTGACCTCATATAGAAGCACCTTTAGCAACAGACTCCTTCCACCCAGGTGCACCACAGAACGCCACAGGAAGTCCTTTCTTCCTGTGGCCATCAGTCTCTATAATTCATCTACCTCGGGTCGTGAGAGGGACAGTGGAGACTCAGTGACCTGAGGCCAACGCACTGTTATTATTATTTTTATTTTTTTTGGTCATTTTGCACTGTAAATTCTATTTCACTTTTCACTTTTCACATGTCACTTTTTCAGTATTCATCTGAGTTATTTATTAATATATTATTACTGCCAATTTGCACTATACGTATTGTTGTGTATTGTATATACCTACGTATTACTGTAATAATACTGTAAATTGTGCAATTAATCTACTCATCTATCAATACACTTAGATTCATTTAGAGTTATTTTAGTTATATTTTGTTTATACTAGTTTTATTTAGTTAGTTGTTGTTATTTAGTTTTTAGCTTAGGTATTAGTATATTTGTGTGTGCATTTATTCCCCCTGTGTCAACTGTTGCACCTTAATTTCCCTCGGGATTAATAAAGTTTCTTGAATCTTGAATCTTGAACACGCTGCTCCTGGTGCCAAAGGATAACAATAGCCTATTTTCACCAGCAGAGGGCGCCCACACGGAGCACACTTCCATCCATAGCTTCCATCCACTCTTGAGTGAACGAATTCTTATTTATAAATCGAAATATCACAAATGACAAACGAAACGAAGTGACACGAAACAATATTTTAAATTGACACAAAACAATACTTGAACATTATTAATGATTCTTATTTAAAATAATTCAATAAATAACAACACTGAATGTTTGCATGAGGCTTATCTTGCCCTCTGGCTTGTTGTATTCAAGATAAAATATATATTTTTGCCATTTGTAACAAGTACATTGGAATGCTTACTCCCCATTCCCTCCCGCAGTATAAATCTCCAAAAACAATACCATAATTACAAAAATTACAATAAAAACAAAAATGAACAAAAAAAAAGGACAGAAAAGTGACTGATAGATGGTATGAACATCTGTTGAATTGTGCAAAAAGCATTTAAAAGCATTTAAAGTGCCAGTATTGCAGCAGCAGCATCATGAATACAGTGCAGTATTGCAGGCCTACTGTAGGTCCTAGTTTCCATGGACGGGAGCCTGACGCAGACTACCTTGTGCAAATAGGTAGGAATTTTGTTCATAAAGTTTGCATGAAAAAGAAAGCGAGGGAAAAGGTTTTTGGCCTACATGTATCCCCTCATGGCTGCATAGGCCCTCAAGCCTACAACGACAGTCATTTAATGTGTAATGTGTAATATATGCGAAGCCCTCTCTCACATATATAAAGTATTATTTGTATGTATATATTTATATTTATATATATAACAGTGTATCTCTGCATGACACAAACAACAACATGAACAATAATATAATAATATAAGTATTATATTACTATTTATAATGCTATAAGTATGCTTAGTATTATGATAGTGTTGGCATATAGGCTACAATTTGTCTCCGTCTAGATCAACAAAGTAATGTTTTTAATAGGCCGATTTGCCTCCCAGAGAAGAAAAATCCTCTTTCCCGCAGCCAACTGATAGCACAGCAGCAATAATGAGTCCATCTCTAAACACACTCAGGATGAACGAGAGGCCCTCTCCCGGTACTCTCTCCTCCACACGTTAGATAATGACCCAGGAATGCATCGAGTCACATGATTGGGAAACGGCGTTATGATATCACTATCAACAAGAGGAGGAATATCTCTCCTCCCCCTCGCTTCCTCTCCGCCCCCCAAATCGCGCCCACCTCATCCCCTCCATTCTCATCGCCACCCGTGCACCCTTCACTTCTCTATACCCCCGCAAAGAATACACCATCCGCTGCTGCGTTGTGTGGTGGTTCGCATTCTTCTGGGACCACAAAGGCCCACCGAGCTCATTAACATTCCTGCCTGGAAAAAAACCGCTGAGAAAAGGGACAGTCGGACATTGGCACTCACCCCTCTTCTGAGGACATGGTAGACGAGAGAGGCGGGGAGAGCAGCCTATACCGAGGCATGGTGCAACTCAGGGACGACCAGTAGGTGGCAGCATACTGGGGGCCCACACCCCCACCAGGCCTGTTCTCTCTCTCTCTCTCTCTCTCTCTCTCTCTCTCTCTCTCTCTCTCTCTCTCTCTCTCTCTCTCTCTCTCTCTCTCTCTCTCTCTCTCTCTCTCTCTCTCTCTCTCCCTCTCTCTCAAGTGCAATACAAATACAAA
>CM051000.1:38212372-38227372 GCA_027704905.1 Muraenolepis orangiensis | reverse complement strand
TGGTTACCGGCTGGTGGTTTATGGTTTACCCCCTCCCCTCAGAACTGAAGGAGGACCACAGGTCTCACGGCTCACTCAGTCAGGGACTCAAACACCCATTTAGGGCAACTGTTAAAAGCAACCATGTGTCAATGTGAGTGACACCTCTCATGGCCATAGGCCAGCACTTCAGATAGAGAGAGAGAGAGAGAGAGAGAGAGGGGGGAGGTGAGACACGTGTGTGAGAGAGAGAGAGCGATGGTTGTTCTGTATTTATCTTCTAGGGTGCTTCAATGCCTCTGCGTTCCAGCCCCTCCTCAACCCCGTGTCTGTTCTGTGGCTCGGGGAACCAGACAATCCACGGCTTGTCTTTTAGACACTTTTGTCTTACTCCCGCCCCTCGAGGTATCCCACTCGTTCCCTCCTCAAGTGTGCGGGGGTTAAAGAGGATGACATCACTTCCTGGTTTTTCAAGGGCTTTCCACACAATAAGAACATAGCGGTGCAGCATGTCCAAGTGTCCCGGGCCACGAGAAGCCACAGAATGAATAGGAGGACAACGGAAAAGAACAACATCCTAATAAAGCCATCGGAATCCACATTGTTGACGTAACACACACACAGACGTGCTGTATAAACCTACACACACACACAGAAAGTAACACAGTGCCCGTGTAATGCCTCACTCCAAGGCCACCGAGATACTGAGCCCATGTGCATAAACACACACACACACACACACACACACACCACACACACACACACACCGAGATGGTCAACATGTATGTATGCAGCACACCCAAAAGTCAACAATCACACATTTCGGCATACAAACTATGCAGAAACTAACACACACACACACACGCACACACACACACACACACACACACACACACACACACACACACATAATTAACCTTGCATCCATGTACACATAAATACACGCACCCACATACTCATACACAAAAACATCTGCACCCACACGCAAGCACACACATATTTGGAGGGTGTGCTTTAGCGTGAGCTTAACAAGGCGTTTTAAGAGCCTGATGGTAAAATCACTGACAAGCTCATTACAGAGAGATTGACCTCATCAGTCACAGCCCCCTGCCCCCCCCCACTCTACCCGTCGTCAAGCAGGAACATACAATTACACTTACACAGAAAGTACTTTTTCTCCATCTTCTGCTGCTGCTGCAAACTACCTAGTCTCAGAGTTCCCCTCAGAGTCAGACGGCCAGACCTAGACTCTCCCTCTGCAATTATGTAAATACCTACATTTGGGTAATTGTTTTGTATTCCTGTGTTTTATTTGAATTCTTGTAATTAAGTCCAAAAAAATCTACTTGTAATTCTGTAAAAAAAAATCCACTTGTAATTTTGTAAAAAATATTATACTTACGGTATTATTGTAATAGATAGATATTGTAATAGTGTAAACGTTGTTATATTGGGAGCTGGCTATAACATGTCACTGTACAATGTACACTGTACCTTATTATACAGGTAACACATAAACCTGAATCTGAATCCCTCTCCCGTCGCTCATACACCAATAAATGGTAAATACCCTCAAAGACCAACAAGCCAAAAAATGAAAAGTAAAACAGGGAAAAGAGTGCGATGGTCTTGTAATCTCCCGAAACCTGGAACAGTTTTGTTACGGTGTGTACGCCAGCGTGATGTACGACGTGTCATCGCCGAGTCAAATGTAAAGAGATACCTCCTCACACGCTGGCTGAACTCTCGTCAACGTCTCGTGTGCGGAGGGGAGAGAGGAGAGAAGAGACGCTGGCGAGGGAAAACAACCCCAAACCCAAAAACAAGGTTTCTCTCCCGGCGGGAACATCATCATTGTCTGCAGGCTGACAATGGAACAATGGTCATCCCAGGGTCTCTTGGGAAGGTCGACCCGGGTGGCTAGAGGTCACCGGAGGTCGCAAAGTCAGTCAAGAGAAGGTTGAGGGGGTGTGTTTTAAACACATTTTAATTGGCTTAAATGTAAATGAAAAGCTTTGGGGTGAGGGTTTTACACACTGTGTTTCTAAAGGGGCTATTGAGTCATATTTGACTTCATCGCTTCATAGCCTTTTTTTCTTTCTTCTTGCGGTTAAATAAATATTATAACACTGTGTGTTATCTTGAAGATAACCGCAGAGACCGAATCTTTCGGGGTTGAAAGCTTCAATCTGGGTTGAATCTACTGGAGAAAGAGAGAGAGAGAGAGAGAGAGAGAGAGAGAGAGAGAGAGAGAGAGAGAGTGAGAGAGAGCGAGAGAGAGCGAGAGAGAGAGAGAGAGAGAGCGAGAGAGAGCGAGAGAGAGTGAGAGAGAGCGAGAGTTCATCCTGTGAAGGTAAAAGAGGAAGCAAGGCATAAACAATGCAGAGCTGGTTAATGGCCTCTCTTTTATGCTGGGGTTAATAACCGCTGCCTACATCCTCTCCTTCCTCTACTGTCCCGCCCGCCTCCACCCGTGCCAAAAGAGTATTCTGAGCACTGCCCCAGTACTGCGGTCCGCCAAAACTTCAAAAGTACGGACGTATCATGGTTACGCATCAAAGCACATGTTATCTATCTCTCTCTTTCTCTTTCTGAGAGAGAGCCGAGAGAGAGAGAGAGAGAGAGAGAGAGAGAGAGAGAGAGAGAGAGAGAGAGAGAGAGAGAGAGAGGAGAGAGAGAGAGAGAGAGAGAGAGAGAGAGAGAGAGAGAGGAGAGAGAGAGAGAGAGAGAGAGAGAGAGAGAGAGAGAGAGAGAGAGATAGGCCCACCGGCCCACACAATGGAGCATTGTCCTGTGTGTTTGCCACAGGCCCTAAATCTGATGCCGCAAAGGGTCCACAGTCGAACCCCCAGCCGAGAGAGAGAGAGAGAGAGAGAGAGAGAGAGAGAGAGAGAGAGAGAGAGAGAGAGAGAGAGAGAGAGAGAGAAGGATGGAGGGAGGGAGGGAGGGAGAGAGTGTGTGTGTGTTTGTGCTTCTTATAGTGAGGTTTGGGTTGTCAACGTGTGTATGTGTGGTGCATGTGTGTGTGCAGGGGGAGGGGGGGGGGTTGTAAGTTATGATTTACACTGTGGGGCCTCCCAGCGCTACAAAGGCGGCGGTTGGGGGAGAGGGGTTCTGCTGAGGGCCCGGGAGCGGTTGGGCTCCTCATCACACGGTTCCGAGCGATGGGAGATATTAGCTCCAGAATAGACTATTGGACACGCTGCCAGGCCACAGTCTCCCCTCAGATAGGAGCCGGAGAGACACAGAGACATGTGGTTGTCTTTAGCGACTATGTTTGTTCTCTCGTCTGTCTGTCTGTCTGTCGGCCTATCTGTCTGTCGGTCTGTGTCTCCCTGCCGGCCAAGGCTCATGTTTTGTAATTGTCAACTCATTAGAGAGAGACAGACGGAGACAGACAGAGAGAGAGTGAGAGAGAGAGAGAGAGAGAGAGTGGAAAGGCAGCCATGCGAAACCATAGGCAGCCATATGCGTCTGCAATAGTGACTTCAGGAAACATCACTGATGTCTGTCTGTGTGTTTCTACATGCATGTCCGCCCCGTGTTTCTAGATGCATTTCTGTTCTGTGTTTCTACATGCATGTCCGTCCCGTGTTTCTACATGCATGTCCGTCCTTTGTTTCTACATGCATGTCCGTCCTGTGTTTCTACATGCATGTCCGTCCTTTTTTTCTACATGCATGTCCGTCCCGTGTTTCTACATGCATGTCCGTCCTTTGTTTCTACATGCATGTCCGTCCTGTGTTTCTACATGCATGTCCGTCCTGTGTTTCTACATGCATGTCCGTCCCGTGTTTCTACATGCATGTCCGTCCCGTGTTTCTACATGCATGTCCGTCCTGTGTTTCTACATGCATGTCCGTCCCGTGTTTCTACATGCATGTCCGTCCTGTGTTTCTACATGCATGTCCGTCCCGTGTTTCTACATGCATGTCTGTCCTGTGTTTCTACATGCATGTCCGTCCTGTGTTTCTACATGCATGTCCGTCCTGTGTTTCTACATGCATGTCCGTCCCGTGTTTCTACATGCATGTCCGTCCTGTGTTTCTACATGCATGTCCGTCCTCTGTGTGTAGAGTGTCAGTGTGTGGTTGGGTGATGGGTGCCCAGGGGGCTCCGGTTTGTTAGTTTGTTAGTTAGTTTGTTAATTGTGAGGTCGCCATGGACTGAGAATCGATGGACGCCATGGATTCGCTGTATTTCAACTTATTTAATAACTGTGTTTTTTTTCAAGTTAGTAGCACAAAATAACCATCAATTACAACATTCCTGAATCAGATTTTGATCTAATGCCGTGATAACATTAATGCATTAACAATGCAATGTGTTCCCAATGGATGTTTTTTAGTGGTTCATTTTAATCAAGAAACTGGATCATGTTTGCATATAAAACGTCCTTCAGAAACAAGGAAATAGCAACATTAAGTATTTTTCACTAAACAGGGCAAATTGATAAAACACTCACATTACCAATTGTGGATATGATAGCTCATAGATATGATCTGAAGGGATTTCCTGATTCTCCCAGTGTGAAAGCAGCCTTCGGCTCGCTGGCCACTGCTTGAAGTGAGTGTCGGGCTGTCTCACCTCACCTGCTGGGCTGTCTCACCTCACCTGCTGGGCTGTCTCACCTCACCTTGTGGCGTGTGCTTTGACAGCTGCGGGTGAACTCTGACCCCCCGCACAGACATCCCCTCCTTTCTCGTCACCGAGGGCCCAGGGGGTCCCGACCGGGACTCGAAGCAGGTGGGAGGTGATGGGTGGGGGTGGGGCGTAGGGGAAGAAACGATGACAGAGCGTGTTGTTAATAACCCGCTGTGAAATCGGAGCACCGCAAAATGATAGCTTTGATTACCGAGCTGGTGACCGCAATCACACATCCGGTGAGTTGCGTGTTGGTGCGCACACACACACACACACACACACACACACACACACACCCTGTGTGTGCGTGTGTGTGTGGGGCGTGTGTGGGGCGTATTGACAGCTGAAGCAGTCTTGAGAGAGTGCTAACAACACGTTTAGGATCAACCAGAGGGCCAAATGCCGAGGAGAGGAAGACAACTGTAACCAGCAGTGGTCAAGTCAGCAGGGGACATCTGTGTCCCCCGGGCTGGTGACAGATACACCACCCAACACCACCACCACCCTCCAGGGCACACAAGAACCCGTGTACTGCCTTACTCCAAGGCCACCGAGATACTGAGCCCATGTGCATAAACACACACACACACACACACACACACCGAGATACTGAGCCAATGTGCATAAACACACACACGCACACACACACACACACACACACTGAGATACTGAGCCCATGTGCATAAACACACACACACACACACATACACCGAGATACTGAGCCCATGTACAAAGCGCACACATAAGAACGGGAGTGCAAGCTCACACACAAATGCAAACAGACGCACACAAACACACACACATTTTATATTCAAGAGGTCTTGATCATCCTATTTACTTTTGGGTGTTGCATTAGAATGGCAACAAGACAAGACATTCCCGAAAGTCTTTCGTTATCAGAAAACCAAACAAATAAAGTGAACACAGTTGTGTCTATTTAAGAAAGAGAATGAGAGTATATTGAGGAGAAGAGTGCGAGAGGGAGAGGAGGAATGTCTCGCTGCATGGGCTGCGTGTCGCCTGCGAGCCTCTCCACATCTGCTTTCTATTGGCTGGAGGAGACAAAGAGATCACCCACAGGATATTGGTTTTACTAGCCTGAGAGGTCAGGGGGGGGGGGGGCGGGGGGGCGGGATCCCCTATAGGTCTAGATCCTGCTTCTCTGACTCAACTGCATTGCTGCTCACTTTAAACACACGCCGTTTACCGTATACTTTTTCCCGCCAAAACTTGACGTTTATTTCCCGGATCAACTTCCAGAATTGGAAGTCCCCGGAGTTAATAATGCACACGGTCAGAGCCCCGCTAATAGGATCTGAGAATTAACTCGGGGGGATGTGGGGGAACCCGTGAAATCCAGCTCAACCCGAGGTTAAGGCGCCCCAGAGCAAGTTATGTAAAAACCACTGAACCGAATCGTAACACGTTTTCTCTGATTCGTTTAACCCACGTGTATAACTCCCCCCTCTTGCTGCTCGGCGATTGTGTCTGTGGGATGAGGACGAATTACGGCGATACATTCTCTCCCGCTCGGGTCGAACCTCGCTCTACCAATATGAGTGACAGGTTCACCGCCATGTTGTTTCCACCGCCGAATTCGGGCCTGCACGAGAAGTGTCACGGCCCCGCTCCGTGACCTTTGCCCCCCGACCCCCTCAGCGGGGGGGGGGGGGGGGGGGGGGTAGAGATGTCTCTCAAGTAACTCAAGTGATTCAGGGCCAGGGAATGCGGCCCAGTCTAAACTCGTCCACTTTTAAAGCGGTCCGCTGTGAGCGTGTCATCGACGGTGAGAACTTCATACAACGGCATGCAACTATCCATCCTCCCTCCCACACAAGGCACACCCAGATAATACAGTTGTATTTAAAATGAGTCGTATGCCTATCACGAATTAATGATTAAAGTGGAACTCATTCAGGTGCACTGGATGAAACAGTTAAACAGTGTCTTTCTGTTTGTTGTGGAGGTAACAGAAGGCCGTACGCAGTCAGTCAACAACAGGACTCTTGTCAGCGTAAGGGGCAGCCGTGGTCAACTTAAGGAGAGCGTATCAGATAGCCAGTATGATACCAGATCGGCCCGCCTGCTAACAGCATTCCATTGTTTCCTCCGTTTTTTGCCCAGATTAAATAGTTTTAAATAACAGAATTGAATGAGGTGAAAGCAGGGGGGGGCACAGATGGGGGGTAATCAGGCAGAAAAGACTAATCTTTATTTAAAATCTGTGGTCTCTTTGTCGGGAGTCTGTCAGGTAAAAACAATAGACTATTTAACAGACTGTGGGGTGGGGGTGGGGTTGTGGTTAAATAGGGTTAATCTCCTTAAAGACCCACTAAATAACTGCAGCTATAACTCTCTAATGAGGCTGTACACCTGAAGCATCATTATCACTACTTTTGACCGGTTTGTAACTTTTCACCAGTTTGTAACAATATAAACAATCAATCCAACACGCAAAACTCTAACAGAACTCAAATCAATAGAATTCCGATAAAAAAGAAATTAAAAAAGTATGATTTAGAAGCAAGCTGTCGTATCCAGTCCTTTTGAGAAGGTTTCTGTCGAGACACTATGTGGTCATCTGTACCCCAGAGTGACCCCACGGTTCACCTCCGTTTACCCTTTATCATCGCCAGGACCACCGCGGTCCAAAATACCCCCCCTCCTCAGTTGGGACCAGCAGCAGCAGGAGGCACCCCAGCTCACCTCAGGGCCGGGTTGCCTTTCTCAAACAGGATGTATGTTTAAAGCGCCGCAGACCCAAATATGAATAGTATTCAAAGTCTAATAATGTGAATAATGTTCATTTTTCGGAGGGGGAACCATCTGTTGGGAGTCTGGGGTGCTCGCGTGCAGGCTCTGGAAGCGTTGAATGAAAGGTTCCTCATCAAAATGTCATAAAGTCGGCCCAGGGTGTCCTGGGGGGGGGGGGGGGGGGGGGGCTTATGAGGGGAAAGCCAGCTGTGGGTCGTCTGGGCCCAGCCAGCAGCTCTCTGGATCAGGGCTTTGGGTTGGATTCCAGGGGGATGGGGCTACATAACAGCATATTGGGGGGAGAGAGAGAGAGAGAGAGAGAGAGAGAGAGAGAGAGAGAGAGAGAGAGAGAGAGAGAGAGAGAGAGAGAGAGAGAGAGAGAGAGAGAGAGAGAGAGAGAGAGAGAGAGAGAGAGAGAGAGAGAGAGAGAGAGAGAGAGAGAGAGAGAGAGAGACACATCAGAGCTAACCTCCATTCCCCGACCCATACATCCGTTAAGGGTGAATTAAAACAACGCTCTACTCTATAGCTTTACTTTTACTCAGCTCCTGCTACCAAAACACATAGCACCGTGTTACCCCATCACCAGACATTCACCCCAGAGCGAGACATGCACCTCCACCACCAGGCCGACCCAGTGGTTGTGGGTCCTGCATGGTTAACCCGGGCAATCTAAAACCTGAGCAGGGAGAGCTTCAGGTGACTGCCCTGTGCTGCTAACCAACCATCTCTCACAGGAGTAAAGGTGTGTGTGTATTTCTGTGTGTGTGTGTGTGTGTGTGTGTGAGTGTGTGAGTGTTCTCGGGCATCTGTGTGCAAGTGCCTGCCTGTTAGGCTGCCTGCATAAATACATTTGCGTGAGTGTGTGTGCGAGAGTGTGTGTTGCCAGGAAAGAGATCGTACCAGCATAAGAAACCCAAGTGACACAGATAGGAAGGAGAAGAGAGGAGAGACCGGCAGACGGACAGACATAAGGCGGGGGGGAGCTTCTTTTGATGTGTGTGTTTGCATTCCACTCTGAGTTGGTGAAAGCAGAGCTGTCCAGCGGTAGTAGGAGGAGAGGAGCACTTGAAACCACACACAAACACACACACACACACACACACAAACACACACACACACACACACACACACACACACACACACACACACACACACACACACACACACACACACACACACACACACACACACACACACACACACACACACACACACACACACACACACACACACACACACACACACACACACACACACACACACACACACACACACACACACACACACACACACACACACACACACACACAGGCAGAGTACTGGGCTGGTTGAGAGAAAAAGAGAGAGAGAGGGAGAGGGAGAAATTGAGAAGAGGAAAGAAGAGAGAAAAGACAGAGAGAGAGAGTTGGGTCAAGGAACAGTAGACATAGTTCAGGCAAGAGGAAACGCCAGAAGGGAGGGAGGAAAAAAAGAAGAAGAAGAAGAAGAAGAAGAAGAAGAAGAAGAAGAAGAAGAAGAAGAAGAAGAAGAAGAAGAAGAAGAAGAAGAAGAAGAAGAAGGAGGAGGATTGGACAGAGGAATACAAACAGATCAGTGATCCACGGGGAAGACAGGGAAGGAAAGAAGGGTGAGTGTGTGGTTTGCATATCTCTGGGCTTTCTCAGAGTGCCACGTCTCAGAGATCCATCAGGGCATGGGCTGGTAGAGGAAAAGTCCCGAGGAGCAGAAGAAGTTAGCCACCCCCCCCCACTGTGTTTACATTCGCTGAGTTTCCAGATCCTCTGCCAGACCAAACTCACTCCTCCTCCACCCTAGCTCTTTCCCTTTCAAGTTACAGGCGATTAGTTGGTTCTTTTGTGTCCAAAAACATATTTTTCAAAGTCTTTACTTTTTATGGCGAGCGCCTGGCCTCGGCTCATATATGGCTTGGATTAAGTTAAGACCCGAATTAATGATTTATACGGCGTACTAAAAGCATGACATCCTGTGGAAATGGCGCCGCCTGTGTATGAATGAGATCACCAGCGCTACGTCAGGGAGCGGTCGCTGGCGGCGCCTCCAGCATCACGCTTCCTCGCCGCGAAGGTGTCAGAAAATAAACAGACAGCAGGCGTGAGTCAGATGTGTGTGTAAGCTCTCCGATGATGATGCTGTGCACTAAACCTGGTTCAACGCTTGAGAGAGGGGACGTCCGCCCTCATCCACCACCTTTTCACTTTACTGGGAGGGGGGGGGGGTTAAAGTAAAAATGACTGACATAGATGACATTGTCCCAGGTCCATTCAGCCTATCCTGCACCCCATCACACCTATCAGGGAGCTTAATGACAGGGTTGAGAAAGAGTTCGGATTAAACCATGCAGAGCTGCGAAAGGCCGATTCCTTCTCATGCACAGATGGACTGCACAGTTCAATAGCACCCCTCTTTTCATTGTGCAAAATGGGTAATAGGCATACACTTCTGTGAGGTAGGTGCATTGTGTGTGTGTGTGTGTGTGCGTGCGTGGGTGCGTTTGTGTGTGTGTGTGCGTCCGTGTGTGTGTGTGTGTGTGTGTGAGTCTGTGTGAGTCTGTGTGTGTGTGTGTGTGTGTGTGTGTGTGTGTGTGTGTGTGTGTGTGTGTGTGTGTGTGTGTGAGTCCGTGTGTGTGTGTGTGCGAGCGTGCGTGTATTTCCTACGGCGGGAGTAATCCTGTCTTGCACTCTGAAGTGCCCCCGCCTGCGGTCACATGGTACGGCAGGGGCCCGGCACGGAGGGGAGGGTTGCCTGGAGATGCCTGATGGTGTCGGCCCGTAGAGCGGGGGGGCTCCGCCCAGCCAACCAGAAGATGAGAAAAGAAGTCCATCCTTCTTATTCCTTCTCCTTTGGCCCCTGCCATCTGCCTGTCCGGTTCCTGACACCTGTACCAGCCTGTCAAAGACGGGGGCCTCTCTGTCACCGGGGGCAACGCGGAACAGACCAATAGGGAGGTGGTAGGATGGGGGGGTGGGGGGGGGGGGGGTTGGGGCAGGGGGGTGGTGCTAATGTAACAGCTTCAAAGAATGGAAGGGGAGAGGGGGTGGGGGGGGGAGGGTGTTACGGGGGAGGATTGGTCAGGGTGAGACCGTGGCCATGGCTAACCAATGATCTGAGACCTATCATGTTCGATGTGTGGAGGAACACACGACCGGCGCAGATGTAGAGAATATTAAAGTGGCCGTTGGAGCCGCAGCGCGAGAGCAAAAGATCAAGCTAATGCCACCAGATCACGTAGCACACGCTCTTTGTGGCGCCGAATCTGGTTTGTTTTTTTAATGGCGAGTGGATAAAGGACTTTTACAGGTGCTCGTGTCCAACCACTATCTACAGCCAAACCGTTGGCCCCACGAGAGGCTGAGGTCATTTGATAGTAAATGGTTGGCAAACCATGAAGGGGGTTGTGAAAAGCGGCTGTTAAATGCAGAGCCAGATGTTTCGTCAATGCGATGTTGACTGGTAGATTGGCGCTCCTCTTAAAAGTGTTTCACGCCTTGGAAAGCCGACCGAAAGGCATTTGCCTTGAGCTCTTGGGTGTGCATTGAAGCGCCAATGTGGAAGCCCTTTATCTCAGGACCATGTATATAGACCAAGATCCAATGCAGAAAGTTTCTTTTTTCGAGGGAAGAAAATGAATGAAACAACAACTCAACTTGTCTGTTAAAGGACATGTTCAATTATATCCTTAAGGTGATGCCTCAACAATGGGAGTTCCCCGAGACGAGGTGCTGCGGAGCTGGCTTGCTCGAAAGCCCTTTTTGGCAGCAGAAAAACTGAGAAGCAGATGCAGCCTAAACCTGTTCGACGCCCACATCTAATCGGCTTACACTGGCTCAGGGACAGGAGACTGGCACCTCTCAAGGGTCACAGACACGGACAGCGGTCCGCCACACTTCCCAATAGAGTTTGACATGTTGGAAATCCACATGAAACCGAACCAAAAGGCCTCAGACTTTCAGTTAGTTCCAAGGACAAATCAGCGAAAGCTGTGCCGGGGTGTCTTGGGCCAACGGCGCGGAACACTATGAATCATTAGGTCTGTTTTACTGACTGACAGCAGTGGAAATAAATGTAAGGAATTTTCATAAAGCCGGGCTGTTGTTTGTGTCTTTTGGGCCCGAGTCAAGTCATAAACACTTTGCTTTTATGGGATTTCAGACTCTGCAAAAGAGTACAATTCATTGTTGGGTTTCTTTTCAGAAAGGATTAATACCGTGAACCCCCCCCCCCCCCCCCCCCTTTACTGCCAACAGGTGCATGGAACAAACTGGAATTCCTAAGTTTGAGGCTCAGAAAGCATTTCAAGTCCTGTGCCCCAGTCTTTCCTCCGGTTTCCCAGTACAAACTCTCCATGCTAAAGACCTAATGGCCAACATCAATATAGAAACTACCACACATAAGGACCCTAAATAGGAGCTCTCCCATTCAGGGTCCTTAGTTTCAATCCATAATTCTCTAAACATTCAAAAGAAAGAATTGAATTGCATTGCTGGATCGTTTTTCTAGATAGTTTCAAATCCAGACCGCATGCCGGCATGGGATCTTGTAAACAACCTTCCCTCCCGGGCCAAGAGGAGAGAGACATGTGATTTGTTTGCTCTCCACAGAGGATGATCTTGTAGGGCTCGCTAAGTCAAACAAGCGGCACGTTGCCAAGGCATCAGGGGCCATTCACACAGACCTGAGGATACTATTGACACAGCTAGCGCGGCTAAAGCCCTGGTGCTAAGGACCCCGCTCGCGTTTCACAATTGGAAATGGAGAGCGGACACTGTTAACTCATTACATCAAACTGAGAAGCGCTTGTGTGTGTGTGTGCGCGCGTGCGTGTGTGCGTGCGTGCGTGTGTGAGTGTGAGTGTGTGTGTGGGTGTGTGTGTGTGCTTAGGACCTGACCTCACATTAGTTCTGCTGACAGAATAAATAGATGTGGATAAATGAGAGTAAACACACATCGTAGCACGCTTCACTCAGTACACAGTTGTCACAATGCAGTATATCAATGCAGTATGTATGTAGTCAGGGGCGTCGCAACAGTGTAGGCAAAGTAGGCAATTGCCTGGGGCCCCGAGCTGGAAGGGGGGGCCCCCGAGGACGATTATATTTATATTTATATTTATATTTATATTTCACTGTGATCACCCCCGAGGCTCTGTAATAAACGCTATGTCATTTCAAAGGGGCCCCCCCCCCCCCAAAAAATAGGGCGATTTTGCCTAGGGCCCCCAGAAACCCTAGAAATGCCGCTGTATGTAGTACGCTAGTACAGTATATGTCTATATAAAAGAAAATGTTGCTTTTATAAAAAAAATGTATCTTAATTTAAACGTAACTAAGGATGCTTTGAATGCTTTTTGCAATGTCCAAAAAAAAAACACAAAAAAGTGTTGACAAGTGTAGATTAGATGCGTAAGATGTTGTGTGGCGAGGAGGACAGTTTGACATGCAGGAGGACGTAATGGACGTCTTGGGAATAGCAGCCTTGGTGGCCTGGCAGCACACTCTCACAAAGAAACAATTACAAAATGTCTTTATATTAATGGGCCCTCGAATGAATGCATGTATATAGGGGTTGTGTACAGCCATACATGAGTGGTAACCTGTGTGTTTTATAGTGTGTTTGTGGGTGACTGGGTTGTGTGTGTGTGTGTGTGTTCATTAGTGTTCATTTGTATGTGCGTGTATGCATGCATGAGTGCAAGAGAGGGTGTGATTGCTATGACTGAACGGGACTTCAAGATATTTCGCCATATCTTCTCGCATGCATCCAACCTGTGTCTTGACGTTCCCTTTCTCTCATTGTGCTTCTTTCAGACTCGATACAGAATAGCCGAACATGGAGACCTCAGCTCCGATGGCCACAGAGAAGAAGGAGTGCAAGGGATCCGGCCTGGATGGAAGCAGCTACTCAGAGCTCCCCAAGAAACCTGCTCCCTCACTCCTCACCAGAGGTAGGCGTCCTGCACCCAAACCAGACCCCGACGTGGTCCCTTTAGACACCAGACCTTCTGGATGTACTCATCGAGTGTGCTCAGATCAGAGGAAAGTCTCCATACCCCGATGAGGGGACATTTGACGAAGACAAAATAAATTATTAGTTATGATACGTTCGTGAATCTTGAAATGACACGGGACATGCTTGTAAAGTAATGGAATCAGGGAACATCATCTGATGATCACGACTCATCTCTTCCACGGACAAATCTATGTATTTTACACCCCCCTGATTTCCCAAAGCAATATGTTTAATAGCGTTAGCCGCTAGCCACATCAGCAGATGGGTGGCACATGAAAAGACTTGAACTCAGAGATGGGCTGTATGTTTCAGAGATGTCAGAGAATGGGTGATGTAAAAAAAGCTTGATAATGAGGTCGAAAGACCTTGTTCTCACCTCCCGAGTGTAAACGCCATGAATTACTAAAGCGGCTAGCGTAGCCGTGGACGGACAACTTGCATCGCAGGCCTCTGATAAAGGCAGGGGGGAGGGGCTGGTGCGTTGGGCACCTTTGAAATGCTAACGAGATGTCAAAGGACATCGCGGTGCCGATGCTTAAGGATGGGCTTGGTGGCCCGCCATGAGGGTAGCGGCTAGCCTTAATTGTTCAGGGACGCGAGGGGGGGGGGGGGGGGGGGGAGAAAGTAGGACGGTGTGGCAGACGATCGCTGGCACCTCCACAAAGAGACCAAGAAGTTTCTCAAAACAAGAAAAAAAGCACCCCGCTTGCCATCATGTGAATTATTCAGACGATTACAGAAGCACGACCATTGTGTGTCATGGAGGTCGCGGCGGCGGCGGCGGGTTCGGTCTTACGGATGTTCTTTCCTTCCCGGGTGTGTAAAAAAAGAAAAGAAAAAACAAGTGAACCTTGCATCTGTCTGGAGTCATTTGCCCATGTCCAGCGCGTGCATTGGCAGGGAGGTTTTTCCGGGGTATGAGAGATATATACTGTATTAAAGCCTCATGACTTAAAGATGAGCCCTGGTGTTTTCATTAGTGCATGTGTGATGAAAACTCCCCATAACGAGGTTGGAGAACCTTGTTGTCGCCTCCGGGGGAACCGGGGGGTTATAAATTACTAACGGCCCCCGACGCCGCTGGAGTCGAACAGTGGACACGGAAACCCCGCCGAACCTCCTCCGGGACGAACGCTGGCATCTTCTGAGGGTCTACTGTTGGAGCGGGTCTTACTTTGTAATGGAGCTGGTGGCCTGCCACCACGAGGCTACCCCACATCGCCTTTACACAAACAGGGGGAAAGTAGGACATTGGTAGTGGCCATTTTCCGCTACTTTGCTTTCAACTTAATTTCTTTATCTTTATTTGTTTTATGGTTCTTATTATTCACGCTGGATTCCCTTATCAATATGCATGTTGAATTTCCAATTCAGGGCGCGTGTGAATAAAACAACGTCTTCCAGAACATTCTTCGGCTTACTTTTGTGGTCTCGTCCAAACGGACGTTTGAATCCGATCCGACAAATTACCAAAAATGCTTTGCTCTTCCCTTATCAAGAGAGACACAACTAGACAACACAAGTAACTCTTCACCCATGTTGGTTAAAAAAAAAAACAAGTTTTGTCAGGGGACTCATGTGAAGGATCTCATA
>CM051000.1:38197372-38209872 GCA_027704905.1 Muraenolepis orangiensis | reverse complement strand
CTCCCCTGGGGCTCCTATAGCAATGAAATATGTCAAAAATATCATTCTGAGGAGCCAGAAGTATATTTTCATATCCCCAGTAGGTAGTCATGTTGCGAGGGAATCTGGTCTATCCAGTGTCATGCATTCTGCAAGACCATATCAATAATTCTTTGGCTTATACTTGATACTTGAGAAGACGTGTGAGCAACAAGCTTACAGGAAGGTCTATTGACTGAGAGCCCCACACTGCTTTCTTCCTGTCAAGGGAGTGTAGCAACACAATATCAGGAACTCTGTGAGAGATATAGAGCGAGGGATTGATATTGTTTCGGTTCCGGAAAAAAACGCTCAATTTATGGTCATCTGTTCTGGACAAGTTGCTGCGTTGTGGTCGGCTCTCCTGAGGACGGCTCCTCAACCAACGGGCATCTCAGATGCGGGCATCTGTTGCGTTAAGGTGCCGCGGCTTCATTTACCTTGGACTTAAGTAGTTTTTTTGGGTTTTAAACTGAATTTAGCTCATCGTGATGTTAGACCGAGAACTAACCCTTACTCTACACACTCTGTACCTTCTTTAAAGAAGGAGCAAGAGGCAAAGACAGACAGAGAGAGGGGAAGGAGGGGGAGATATGGAGAGAGAGAGAGAGAGAGAGAGAGAGAGAGAGAGAGAGAGAGAGAGAGAGAGAGAGAGAGAGAGAGAGAGAGAGAGAGAGAGAGAGAGAGAGAGAGAGAGAGAGAGAGAGAATCAATGTGTTGCTATCAGGAATAAAGACATTGGTGTTTACACTAATTCATGCAGCTTTTGTAAACAGTTAAGGTGATGGCTTGAAATGGTGCCTCTCCCTTATCCTGTCGTCCTATTTCTCAACTTCTCTCTCGCTCTCTATCTCTCTCTCTACCCCCTCTCTATCTCCCCCTCCCTCTCTCTCTCTCTCTAACTCTCTATCTCTCTCTACCCCTCTCTATATCTCTCCCTCCCTCTCACTCTACCCCCCCTCCTCCCTCTCTTTCTCTCCCCTCTCTATACATCCCCTATTTTCCCCTTTTCCCTCTCATCCCCCCCCCTTCCTCTCTTTACATCTCTTGCTCCTCGACCTCTCTCTACAGACCCCCCCCCTCTCTCCCCCCCTCTCTCTCTCCCTCACCCCCTCCTCTTTCTCTCTCTCCCCTCCCTCTCTACACCCCCCTCCCTCTCTCTCTCATCCTCCCCCCCCACTCTCTCTCTCCCTCGCCCCCTCCTCTTTCTCTCTCCCCCCTCCCTCTCTCTCTCTTATCTAGAGTTCCACTGGGTGGACTGTCCGTACAAGGCAGGATTTAAAGATTAGATATGCTAAGTGAAAGCAGCAGTAGACATCTTGTTTTTTTCCGCTCGCATTCTTTTCTTCCATTTTACTTTCCTGATGGTCGAAAACACCCCAACATTCATTCTTGGTCTTAGTTGCGGAAGTTGAAGATCCACCGTCATCATCTTCATCATCCACACAGTCTTCCTCGTCATCAACATAGCCCCTCCATCGTGGAGCTGGCCTACATAACAGAGCTCCGGGGCGAGGGCAGCTCACTTCCTCAGATATTGGGCACGAAGGTTTTGAATTTTCATGTTCTCACATTTTGTTAAAAAAAAAAAGGGAGATGAATTATGAAGCAGTTCCCTAGATCTCCGGATTCCCTTTTCTGTTGGTTTGAAACGACTCCCCATGCTGACCCTGGACCAGTAGAATTACTTAACCAGTTGAAAGCACTACAGAGGCACCCGTCTTCCCAGCTCTCGGGAGAGGGAAATCAGAAGACAAATTTGTTTTACTGAATACTTAGTAGTAGATAGATGTTTATAGAAACTGAAAGATTAACGCTGGGCTCATCTTCACGTTGTGCTTTTCTTGGTAGACCGCCGTCTCTCTCTCTCTCTCTCTCTCTCTCTCTCTCTCTCTCTCTCTCTCTCTCTCTCTCTCTCTCTCTCTCTCTCTCTCTCTCTCTCTCTCTCTCTCTCTCTCTCTCTCTCTCTCTCTCTCTCTCATGTCGTGTCATGACGTCTACATGCCCAACTTTCATCAAACGTCTATTGTAAAAACTATATAAAAAATGTAAATAAGTGGGGTTGAGTAGGTTTAATGCATGTTGCACCATGTTGCAACATGCATACAAGATGCCTCTCCATATATGCATCCCTATTTTTGGAAGACATGAAAGGATGAGCTGCTATTTTTCAATCCAACGTGAGGCGTTTTCTAGAACTGTGGAGTGTTCCCTAACCTCCCTGACCCACACAACACTGAGAACCCAGCAATAAAAGGCTCTTCTTCAATGTGAGCCTTCGGACATAAATCTCACTGAACCAGAGGCGTCCGCACGCACGCACGCACGCACGCACACACACACAGACACACACACACACACACACACACACACACACACACACACACACACACACACACACACACACACACACACAAAGAGACACACAGACACACAGAGACAAAGACACACAGAGACACAGACACACACGCACACAGACACAGAGACACAAAGACACACAGAGACACACACAGAGACACAGACACACAGATCGACACACAGAGACACAGACACACAGAGACACAGACACACAGAGACACACAGACACAGAGACTCAGACACACAGAGACACACACACAGAAACACACAGAGACACGCAGAGAAACAGAGGGCTTAAGACAACAACAGGATTCCTGGACATTAACAAGAACTCGGGGAAGAGTTAGGAGCAATATGGGAACGCTTTAGGGGATTACCCACAATCCTGTCAGCCGGCGCTCTCTAGCAGTTTTCCTCTCTTTCCTTCTTTTCTCTTTATTTTCCTTCCCTCCTCAATGCTCTTCTCCCCAACTCTCTCTCCCTCTTTTTCCTCTTTTAACTTTCACTATTTTCTTCTTCCCCTGTGGTTCTGCCTGCCTAACTCTCCCACCCCCCCCTCCCGCCCGTGCCTTTTCCCAGCATGCACTGGGTTATTGACCCCTCTGACCCTGCCTCTAGTGCACTTCCTTCCTGTTGAGATCAGATATGTTTTTAGCATGGGAGCGTCTCAGGCTGTCCTCCAAGATGGACGCCATCCACTGCCCTTTTTCCCTCTCTCTCTCTCTCTCTCTCTCTCTCTCTCTCTCTCTCTCTCTCTCTCTCTCTCTCTCTCTCTCTCTCTCTCTCTCTCTCTCTCTCTCTCTCTCTTTATTTCTGACCTGGAAAAACCACACAAAACTACACCGGCAGTTCACCCATCCCTCCCTCCCTCCCTCCCCTCCCTCCCTCCCTCCCTCCCTCCCTCCCTCCCTCCCTCCCTCCCTCCCTCCCTCCCTCCATCCCTCTCTCCCTCCCCCTGAACCGTCACAAACCCTCGAAGCACCCGGTCTACGCTAATGTAGCTTTAACACTCAGGCAGTTCAAGGAAACCAAAATAAACCCGGGAGCATTTCAGACGAGGCGAAACAAAAAAAAAAAAAGAAGTGTTTGAGCTGTAAACACAGGCAGGCAGGAGGGGCTCGTGTAAACAGACTGAGTTAGTCCAGAGGAGAGGACGCTTTGTGGTCACCACCCCCCCCCACCCCACCCCCCCAGACACACAGCTGTCCCCCCACCCCCCCCCCCCGCCCCGAGGGGGTTGTGTTGGACACCCTTCCAAGGGAGGAATCCTACAGAAGAGGGGTGCTGCCCGTAGCGCAGGGTGTAGGGCAGGGATATTCAACTGGCGGCCCGCGGGCCAAATCCGGCCCGCGGGGAGCTTTCTCGTGGCCCCTGGAACACAATCCATATTGTGTAAATGTAAAAAAAAAATTAAAAAAAATTTAAAAAATCATTTAAATAAATGTCAATATATGTTCGCTATTATGTTATCCGAATTAAATGTGTCCAAATTATTTCTCCCTCAATAGTTCTTAAAAGGCAATCTTGCATTGGACTGATCAGCGTGTAATTATCGTGACATCGTGTCAATCTCGTTACTCTCATTACTGATCCAAAATGAGCTGATGATGATTTTGTATTTTACCATCGCACGCCAATCCTAGACCTTTATGTTTAATATGTCAAATAACTGTTTCAGTCTGCAAGGTTGCTAATGTGAGGCGCCACTATGAGACCAAGCATGCTGCTAACTTCAATGCTGCTTACCCGCCTGGTAGCACAGCTAGACGTGGTAAAATAGAAATACTTAAATCTTCTTACACTGCATCAACCACTATTCTTACAACTGCTTATACAGCCCAGGAAAAGGCCACTGCTGCTTCTCTACGAGTGATCGCTTTAGCCAAAAAGAGAAAGACATTCACTGACGCTGAAGTTGTGTAGGAGGAGTGTACTCTGACACATTGGGAAGTCGAAGAGTAGAGGTACTGTTTGAGGACTGTTTTTCAGCATTAATTGCCGATCTCAAATCTACAGAGTACATCGCTGTCGATGAATCGACTGATGCAACAGATACGGCACAGCTCTCGCTGTTTGTGAGGTACTTCGATGGTGACGTTTTTAAAGAGGAGTTGTTATGCCTTTTACCACTGATAACCAGCACTACAGGTGAAGTGATTTTCGCTGCAGTTTGGAGTTTTTTTGAAGAGAAGGGTTTGGATCTAGGTAAGATCAACCTTCTCGTTACCGATGGCTGCCCGTCCATGATTGGGAAAGAAAGGGGCTTTGCATCTCGCTTATGTGCAGAGCATCCCACAGTGAACACACTGCATTGCATCATACATCAATCAGTTCTGTGTGCGAAATTGTCAGGGGAGTTGAAAGAAGCAATGGAGACTGTCATAAAAATTGTGAATCATATTCGCTCGACGTCAGGTCTGCAGCACCGACTACTACTACTACTACTACTACAATAATAATAATAACAATAACAATAATCATTATTATTATTGCATGGTTGGTTGTACAATAACAATGGCATTTGTTCATTTTCGTTGTCACAGTCTTGTGGCCCTCGCCTTCAAGACATTTTACAATTGTGGCCCCCTTCCTAATCTAGTTGAATACCCCTGGTGTAGGGTGTGGGGAGTGATAGAGAACGTTCCGGACTTTTTCCCCGGTATTCATACTTGGATTTCTCCCCACATGGGCCTGTGGAAAAAAATGGGCCCCCACCATTTCAAGTAGCGTGAAGAAAACCGTCACAATGGGAGACTTTCCAAAAAAAAAAAAAAAAAGAAAAGCCTCCGGTAATTGTGTTGTGGCGGCTTCGCTAAAAAAACCCAGAGAGAGGAAATTGATTTCTGCCAACACTGAAATTCCTCCCGAGGGGAAGCGTGGATTATGGTAATTACAGATCTAGGGTTTCACTGCCGCCGTTGTCCACTCTCTCACCGTTTAGCAATTAGTGCGATCGCTCTGAGGCAGCGCCTGGCGGGTCTGTGCTAGTCACCTGACGGCCAGGTGAACTCATCCCCTTCCCTCCCAGGTGAGCTCATCCCCTTCCCTCCCAGGTGAACTCATCCCTTCCCTCCCAGGTGACCTCATCCCCTTCCCTCCCAGGTGAACTCATCCCCTTCCCTCCCAGGTGAACTCATCCCCTTCCCTCCCAGGTGAACTCATCCCCTTCCCTCCCAGGTGACCTCATCCCATTCCCTCCCAGGTGAACTCATCCCCTTCCCTCCCAGGTGAACTCAAAGAGGAGTCCGAACCGGCCTAGACCCAGCGGTTGGTTCATTTTCCTCTAGTGGGGTTTTCTCAGCGCAGGAATCCAATAAACATTTACCAAATAAAATGGGCTTTTATGACGTCCTTGGTTTCTTTTGCTCTCCCTTACCTCCCTTCTTTTTCTCTCCCCCCTTTTTTCTTGGCCCCCTTTCTCTCTCCCTCACTTTCTTTTTAGAGAGAGAGAGAGAGAGAGAGAGAGAGAGAGAGAGAGAGAGAGAGAGAGAGAGAGAGAGAGAGAGAGAGAGAGAGAGAGAGAGAGAGAGAGAGAGAGAGAGAGGAGAGAGAGAGAGAGAGAGAGAGAGAGAGAGAGAGAGGGAGGGAGGGAGGGAGGGAGGGAGGGAGGGAGGGAGGGAGGGAGGGACGGACGGACGGACGGACAACATGAGTGAGAGAGGAAGAGAAGTACAGAATAGGTCAGATGAAGTACATTTGAGAGCGAGAGAATAAGAGAGTGAGAGAACTCCGGGGGTCAGAGAGAGAGAGAGAGTGAGAGAGAGAGAGAGAGAGAGAGAGAGAGAGGGGTCCAGACGGTGCGTGCGGCCCCGGGACCACTGGTGTCCCGGCCCCTGGACGCGCTCCAGGGAAGCCGAGGCAGACAGGCCGCAGTAAACCGGAGTGCCAGCAAAATAAGCAGAGGAGCTCGTCTTGAGTAAAAGCAGAAGATGACAGCAGAAGATGACAAACAGGCACTCACCCCCCCCCCACCCCCCAACCCCCCCTCCAAGCCCCACAGTAAGAAACACCTCTGCAACGACACAGGACAGGCAGAACTCTGCTGAACCTGTGAGCTACGAGCTACTGCTGCATGGAGAACCTTCTGTTGCCGTGCGGAGAACAGCTTCTAGGACAGAATATAATTCAAACTGGTTGCCAATTACAGGGCAGACATGTAGTTGTTGCCAATTATGTCACAGTTATTTGGTTAACATTAGATACACTTTATTAGTCCCTGAGGAAATCCAGGTGTTTCCAGCAGGAAATCGAACAAGAGCATATGAGCAGTGGTATACAAATAATAACATATACTAATTGGAATAGGACATGACAACATGTACAATACCTGTAATGAAAAAAAATACGGTAAATAATAGGGTAAATAAAAGGTTTCCATGTACTAAAACAGAATAGATTAGAATAGGACGTCTGGACACACAAAGAGCTTCTTGTGGGCCGGGAGAAAGACTCTGCAGACCCTCCCAGAGAGGAACGACGGCCCTCGCTGGGGGCCACGGGCCCTCGCTGGGGGCCACGGGCCCTCGCTGGGGCCACGGGCCCTCACTGGGGGCCACGGGCCATGGCCCTTGCTGGGGGCCTTGGCCCTAGCTGGGGGCCACGGGGAAAAATGATAACAGAACATAACCTTATGGAAAAGTAATTCCAACGTGTCATTTCTAATAAAACTACAAGGGGATACAGAATGCACGCTGGGAACAGTAGGACGCGGAGAGCCGTCTGCAGCGTAACCACCGGGGAGGGAGGGGGCGGCGAGGGGGGCTAGAGAGATCTTATTCAAAGCATTGCGTGTCTGCAATTTAAATCCAACTGCAACCAATTTCAACATAACATAACTCAATGCAATCCTGCCTGTCGCTTTCCCATAGAGGCCTTTGCACTGCTATGGGTTTATTCATTTTGGCATGGGTGGGCCCAGCATACATACAGCCCAGTAATTCCTTCGGTGGAGTTAGCAAAGTGCTTTTACCTTTTAAACTAGAAGGGAGCGTTTCTTTATTCACTCCACATGTTTAACGTCAATATAAAGAAAGCTTTGAATTCCCTTCTATTTGTATTAAACCCTCATTGAGAGTGCCATTGGTGAAGCATAGTGGAGCGAAGGTGTCATTAAAAGTTCCTTTTTTTAAATGTCTTGTCGCTACGTCAGTGGAAAAGAAAAAACCGCACAACCTCCACCTCCACCACCACCTCCACCATCACCACCCCCACCCCCACCCCCACCCCCACCCCCACCACCCCTACGTTAGGAACTATGACTGAATATTTGGCGTGGACTTCAAAGAGTAACAGGATCGCCCCAGAGAGTCAACAAATACAGACATGTTGGAAGCAGACAGGGGTCTAAAGGCAAATACAATATACTAACACACACACACACACACATATACACACCCCCCCACACACAGATACACACACACACACACACACACGCGCACATGTGTGCCCATACATTATGCTGGATGAGTCATCCAATGCACGCGATCAGACTTGTGATGCTGTGATACCGAGACGCAATTGTTGGGTTAAACGCCATTAAAAGATAGACAACTAAAAGAAAACACGAGGCCTCTGGAGAGAACATGAACTGAACGAAATGGTGAATACAAAACTCAACAGAAAAACTACACCGTAACCCCGAGGACACGAGCGTATCCAGAGTATCCAAACTGTTTACTTTGAATTTCCTTTTATTAGATGGCGAGACAGCTGGTCAGCATGTGTGACAGCATTACAGGTTGTTGTGTTGCACTTTCGGGGGCAGTAAACCTTGCATCCGAGAGAGGTCTCGTGACAGCCCTATTATGGGATGCAACCCAATGGTTTACCATCCTGACCCGGCACACACCAACCAGATGTGGAGGGCAACATCCGATCTGGAACTGTGATGCATCTAGTGAAAGGGGCACTGACAGGAGTGTGTGTGTGTGTGTGTGTGTGTGTGTGTGTGTGTGTGTGTGTGTGTGTGTGTGTGTGTGTGTGTGTGTGTGTGTGTGTGTGTGTGTGTGTGTGGTGTGTGTGTGTGTGTGGTGTGTGTGTGTGTGTGTGTGTGTGTGTGTGTGTGTGTGTGTGGTGTGTGTGTGTGTGTGGTGTGTGTGTGTGTGTGTGTGTGTGTGTGTGTGGTGTGTGTGTGTGTGTGTGTGTGTGTGTGTGTGTGTGTGTGTGTGTGTGTGTGTGTGTGTGTGTGTGTGTTTGCGCTTGTGTGTGTGCAATGTGTGAGCGTGCACCTGTGTGTGTGCGTGCACCTGTGTGTGTGCGTGCACCTGTGTGTGTGCGTGCACGTCGGACTACACCCTCGACTGCTCACATTCTCCTGAGTGTTGGCTTGGCCGGCGTGTTTTGAGGTGCTTAGCGGGAGAAAGCGCTGTAAATCCTCTTTATTCAGCGGAGCCCTGGTCACAGAGGGAGCGGAGCGCCCGGAAAGAAATTCCCACGGAACGTATCGGGAGAGAGAGAGAGAGAGAGAGAGAGAGAGAGAGAGAGAGAGAGAGAGAGAGAGAGAGAGAGAGAGAGAGAGAGAGAGAGAGAGAGAGGGGGGGAGAGAGAGAGAGAGAGAGAGAGAGAGAGAGAGAGAGAGAGGGGAGGGGGGGAGAGAGAGAGAGAGGGGAAGAGGGGAGTGCCCGGCCGTAGAGGGGGTAGTAGTGTTTACATATCAATATGCTACCTCAAACTCCCAGGAAAAAGCAGTAATTTGCCCCGAGAGAGTTTTTTTTTCTTTACCGTTTAATTTCTCCATTGTGGCGGGAGGGAAGGGTAACCCCTTTAATTACAGCAGAGGAAGTGGTCCTAAGCCCCTGGACAGAGTAGGAGGAGGAGGAGGAGGAGGAGGAGGAGGAGGAGGAGGAGGAGGAGGCTGGGATGTGGGAGGGGCGGGGGTGGAGGCTGGGACTAGGAGGGGAGGGTGGAGGAGGCTGGGACTAGGAGGGGAGGGTGGAGCTGGAGGAGGAGGCTGGGACTAGGAGGGGAGGGTGGAGGAGGCTGGGACTAGCAGGAGGTGGAGGTGGCGGAGGAGGCAGCAGACCTTACTAAGCTACCTTATCCGTTCAGCTCCTCACGCTGCCCTTGCGGTGGCCATTTTGCCTTGTTTGAGGAGGAGGAGGAAGGAGGAAGTGGGGGGTTTCTGGGCCGTCTCCAAAACCTGCTGATTCACCCTGCTGGGGGAAGACTTGAAGACGTCCGGGCCTGGGGATGGTGCGGTGGTGGGGTTGGGGTGAAGATCGGGACAGAGAAGAAGCCAAGAGTGAATAACTTGGGCTCGATTGCCCAGCTACAAAGTTGGCTCTGGATTATGTTATCAGTAAGAAAAAAACTGAAATGTTGGTCCAAATATTGAGGCCACGTCCCTGCAAGTCATAGAAACATGAACCAAAACCGTCGCTGGTCATGGGCGTGGGCCTCTTGTGGTTTATGAAGCCACTCACTCATCATTTGAATTCACAAGCAATTCGAGAGATTGATACACTTTGTTTTCTGTAAATGTCTTCAATGATAGTTTGTCTTGAGCCACTTGTCTTAAGCAAAACGTATTTCAGAGAGATGTAAATTGTAAAATACTAAATGTGTCAATGATGAGGACTTGTGGGAAAACGGCAATTTTAGTATCACGCTCGGTTCCTCTCTGTTGCAGTTCTGGGTTTGGGGTCCAAAATATATCTTAAATAAATCCAAAATGGAGCCTCAGAAACAGAGCTAGCTAAATCATACGCATTCCTCACTCTTTCCAGGGCCCCTCCATTAATGGAGGGGGGGGGGGGTTCTGTGATTATGAACATGCTGATGTATTATGGCTTGACTTAGATATCAGGGTTTGTTAGTATTACAGGGTTTGTAAGTTATTCCATGGGTTGTACTTTTGTGAAGAATGTGCTGATTGTGGGTGTGTATATGAATTTGGTTGAATATGAATTTTAACAGGGAGTTTGGTAACAGGGAGTTTGGTAACAGTGAGTTTGGTAACGGGGAGTTTGGTAACAGGGAGTTTGGTAACAGGGAGTTTGGTAACGGGGAGTTTGGTAACAGGGAGTTTGGTAACAGGGAGTTTGGTAACGGGGAGTTTGGTAACGGGGAGTTTGGTAACAGGGAGTTTGGTAACAGTGAGTTTGGTAACAGGGAGTTTGGTAACAGTGAGTTTGGTAATGGGGAGTTTGGTAACAGGGAGTTTGGTAACAGGGAGTTTGGTAACAGTGAGTTTGGTAACAGGGAGTTTGGTAACAGTGAGTTTGGTAACAGTGAGTTTGGTAACAGTGAGTTTGGTAACGGGGAGTTTGGTAACGGGGAGTTTGGTAACAGTGAGTTTGGTAACAGGGAGTTTGGTAACAGTGAGTTTGGTAACGGGGAGTTTGGTAACAGTGAGTTTGGTAACAGGGAGTTTGGTAACGGGGAGTTTGGTAACAGTGAGTTTGGTAACGGGGAGTTTGGTAACAGTGAGTTTGGTAACGGGGAGTTTGGTAACGGGGAGTTTGGTAACAGGGAGTTTGGTAACGGGGAGTTTGGTAACGGGGAGTTTGGTAACAGGGAGTTTGGTAACAGGGAGTTTGGTAACAGGGAGTTTGGTAACAGTGAGTTTGGTAACGGGGAGTTTGGTAACAGGGAGTTTGGTAACAGTGAGTTTGGTAACAGGGAGTTTGGTAACAGTGAGTTTGGTAACGGGGAGTTTGGTAACAGGGAGTTTGGTAACGGGGAGTTTGGTAACAGTGAGTTTGGTAACAGGGAGTTTGGTAACAGTGAGTTTGGTAACAGTGAGTTTGGTAACAGGGAGTTTGGTAACGGGGAGTTTGGTAACAGGGAGTTTGGTAACGGGGAGTTCGGTAACGGGGAGTTTGGTAACAGGGAGTTCGGTAACGGGGAGTTTGGTAACAGGGAGTTTGGTAACAGTGAGTTTGGTAATGGGGAGTTCGGTAACAGGGAGTTCGGTAACGGGGAGTTTGGTAACGGGGAGTTTGGTAACAGGGAGTTCGGTAACGGGGAGTTTGGTAACAGGGAGTTTGGTAACAGGGAGTTTCGGTAACGGGGAGTTTGGTAATGGGGAGTTTGGTAACAGTGAGTTTGGTAACGGGGAGTTTGGTAATGGGGAGTTCGGTAACGGGGAGTTTGGTAACAGGGAGTTCGGTAACGGGGAGTTTGGTAACAGGGAGTTTGGTAACAGGGAGTTTGGTAACAGTGAGTTTGGTAACAGGGAGTTTGGTAACAGTGAGTTTGGTAACAGTGAGTTTGGTAACAGTGAGTTTGGTAACGGGGAGTTTGGTAACGGGGAGTTTGGTAACAGTGAGTTTGGTAACAGGGAGTTTGGTAACAGTGAGTTTGGTAACGGGGAGTTTGGTAACAGTGAGTTTGGTAACAGGGAGTTTGGTAACGGGGAGTTTGGTAACAGTGAGTTTGGTAACGGGGAGTTTGGTAACAGTGAGTTTGGTAACGGGGAGTTTGGTAACGGGGAGTTTGGTAACAGGGAGTTTGGTAACGGGGAGTTTGGTAACGGGGAGTTTGGTAACAGGGAGTTTGGTAACAGGGAGTTTGGTAACAGGGAGTTTGGTAACAGTGAGTTTGGTAACGGGGAGTTTGGTAACAGGGAGTTTGGTAACAGTGAGTTTGGTAACAGGGAGTTTGGTAACAGTGAGTTTGGTAACGGGGAGTTTGGTAACAGGGAGTTTGGTAACGGGGAGTTTGGTAACAGTGAGTTTGGTAACAGGGAGTTTGGTAACAGTGAGTTTGGTAACAGTGAGTTTGGTAACAGGGAGTTTGGTAACGGGGAGTTTGGTAACAGGGAGTTTGGTAACGGGGAGTTCGGTAACGGGGAGTTTGGTAACAGGGAGTTCGGTAACGGGGAGTTTGGTAACAGGGAGTTTGGTAACAGTGAGTTTGGTAATGGGGAGTTCGGTAACAGGGAGTTCGGTAACGGGGAGTTTGGTAACGGGGAGTTTGGTAACAGGGAGTTCGGTAACGGGGAGTTTGGTAACAGGGAGTTTGGTAACAGGGAGTTCGGTAACGGGGAGTTTGGTAATGGGGAGTTTGGTAACAGTGAGTTTGGTAACGGGGAGTTTGGTAATGGGGAGTTCGGTAACGGGGAGTTTGGTAACAGGGAGTTCGGTAACGGGGAGTTTGGTAACAGGGAGTTTGGTAAGGGGGTG